>NW_025570006.1:0-23114 GCF_020424385.1 Procambarus clarkii | reverse complement strand
ATCTATCCATCCACCTCTCAATCTAACATGTATCTGTCGTCTCAATCTCTTACAAAAAATATAATTGTCTAATGTATGGTTGGTCGCCAGAGAGAAAAGCTTAGTAGTGTTTGAAATACTAAAAAAAAAAATAGTTGCCCCTAACTCTGATAATGGGCTTGGCGAGAGGAATCGTATATGTTATGCAAGTTCGGACAAACTATTGACAAAGAAATTTCTATTCATTCTCCAAAATCAGTGAAAAATGGTTCATATTACTACAAGAAATATTATTTTTTGAAACGTTAGTAATGAAGATATTTAGCTGTGTATCTGGCAGGTCGGGCCAAAAGTCGTCGTGGTGGTCTGAATGTAGCACTGGCACGCTGTTACCTTTAGAACTCTGGCGTAATTGACCAGCCTATGATCATCCCCTACCCCAGACCATTCCCTATGCCATTTTAGGTGAGACTAGCCCCAACCGTCTGGCCTCCAGTTTTTAATAGAAAAGCAGACTGACATTTTCTCTTATAGAATAAATATATTCTTCTATGACTACATTATTGTGAATTCAAACAGACCAATATCATAGAGAGTTTACTACACAACGAGAGGCAAGGGCTACACAACGAGAGGCAAGGTAGCCATAGCAGTAAGGGCCAAGAACCTGAGGGAAGTAGAGAGACAGTGTTGCAGGAGACTGAAGTCTCTTAATGTACAAACATGAGTGTGTTGCTGAAACATGGAAACACTATCTCATGACTATTAAATATGTGTATCGTCTTAGCTATCTACACCTTCCCTTTAAAGGGAGGATATCTGATCCCCCTTAAGGGAAGGTGCAGTACATAGGTGAAGCGGTGGGAAGGAGGGAGGTGTAAATTTGAAAAAAAATATTTTTTGTTTTCTATTCTCCAGTCGACGGGGAAGTTGTCCAAGCGGGAGACTAATCTTCCCGTCAACACAAGATGATCCAACTGTTTCAAAATCTGCTGGACAACTTAGTGAAGGTAGTTTAAGAGCTTGCCAAGACCTGGAGTATGAGATATGTAGTCCCAAGCATACATATAGGGGAAATAATTATCACATGTTACAAGCTCTATACAGAGGGAAGTTTGTTGGCAAACAGCTGTGAGAAAATAGTCATGGCAGACTATGACAAACTGGAGTATAAATGAACTATCTAAAGATATCTGTATCTACGATACCAGAATTTATATGATTCACTAAAATCTAATGAAGACTGTCAGGAAAAAAGGCTGAGACAGAACAGATTAGACGGTCGGAAGTCAAGGGGTATTTATACAAAGAGGGAAGGAAGATAATAGGTAGAAGGGTAAGGTATAAGAGTAGGGTAGAAGGGTAGGGTAGAAAGGTAGGGTAGAGAAAATAAACGAGTAAAAGTACATGCAAGGTACTTTTGAGACATTAATATAAACAAAGTTGGAAAACAGACACACTAATCGGAAGAATGAGCAGAACAAAACCATTTCCGAAAATTGATCGAACTGACTATTGGGTTCGACCTCCAGCAGACATCTCTCTTCTCTTATACCCGGTTCCAGTGCTTCCCTTCCCTCTCCCTCGGCTTTCACCTTCTCTCTACATTCCTCTCCCTCCTTTCCCTGTTTCCTGTCCGCATTCCTTTACTCCCGTCCCTCTCCCCCCCTCTCTCTCTCTCTTCCCTCAGGCTTTTATTGTAATCCCATTTCTCGCTTTTTAGAAACTGCATTTCTTTCAATTTCTATTTTCTTTTTTATCTCTTTATTTTTCCTGGACGCCTCTCCACTTTTTTTTACACTCACAATTGAGGATTTTTAAGGATTAACGATGTCAGTTCATAAAATAGATTTTTACAAGCTACATTTTTTCCTTTATCCTAGTTCGTATTAATATCAAATCCGAGTTTGATTATTTGCATTTTGATGAAAATGTTTTATTGTGTTCAATATTGAATGTGTAGGGATATTGAGAGGGGACTCTGGGGACGCCGTCTGAGAATCTCAGCCTCACTCAAGTAATTAACTTGATTTATAGTATATTTATTTGTTGTGAACGCATTCTCTCTCTCTCTCTCTCTCTCTCAGAGAGAGAGAGAGAGAGAGAGAGGAAGTATGGGTAAAAAGGCTTTCTGCAGTTACTTCCATTCTAATGTTTTTATACCCGTTGGTACGTGTTCTATCATGTGCAAATGTCAATCACCTCACCCAAAATGTTTATACCATATTACCTCACCCAAAGCGAGTATAAGTATGGATGTATTTAGTGTGTTTACACGTTACAGTTGTGTGTGTAAACTAAAGTCTTTGAAAATGTAATAAGTTACTACGAAACGCGTTCAGGCGTCAGACTAGAAATAAAAATTAATTTTGGAGAATTGATTTTTCAATTACCATCGACAGTGAAGAGAAACATAAGAAATATTAAGAATATTCGTGTCAGAATTATTAATCTTACTTTTTCGGTCATATTCAACAACATATATTTACAAGAATGATTGCTATTAATATTATATATATATATATATATATATATATATATATATATATATATATATATATATATATATATATATATATATATATATATATATATATTATTAATATGACCGAAAAAGTAAGATTAATAATTCTAACACGAATTTTCTCAATCTTTCGTACATTTCTTTTCACTGTTGATGGTAACTGAAAAATCAATTCTCCAAAATTCATTTTTATTTCAAGTCTGATGCGACAATTGACCGCGTTTCGTAAAACTTATTACATTTTCAAAGATTTTAGTTTACACACACACAACTATAACTGAACAGAGTTCAAACAGCTTCGATTTTATACCTGCATTTGGGTGAGGTGATATGTTACAACAGTTTTGGATGAGGTGAAAACAAACTTTCAACACAAGACAGAACACGAAACAATGGGTATAATATTTTGTAAGTTAAAGGGAAGAATGGCAGTAACTGCAAAGGCGCCTATTGGCCCATATTTCTTGATGCTTCTATATTGGTGCGGAGTCTTGAAGTGGGTAGAATATAGTTGTGCATTAATTGGCTGTTGATTGCTGGTGTCGACTTCTTAATGTGTAGTGCCTCACAGATATCAAGCCGCCTGCTATCGCTGTATCTATTGAAGATTTCCGTGTTTTTTGTTAAGACTTCTCTGGTGATGGTCTGGTTGTGGGAAGAGATTATATGTTCCTTAATGGAGCCCTGTTACTTATGCATCGTTAATCGTCTGGAAAGAGATGTTGTTGTCTTGCCTATATACTGAATTCTTTGAGGCTTAAAGTCCCCAAGTGGGCATTTGAAGGCATAGACGACGTTGGTCTCTTTTAAGCGTTCTGCTTTGTGTCTGGAGAGTTTCTCGTGAGTAGGTTGGCCGTTTTCTTGGTTTTATAGTAGATCGTCAATTGTATCTTCTGATTTTTGTCTGTAGGGATAACGTTTCTATTAACAATATTTTTCAGGACCCTTTCCTCAGTTTTATGAGCTGTGGAAAAGAAGTTCCTGTAAAATAGTCTAATAGGGGGTACAGGTGTTGTGTTAGTTGTCTCTTCAGAGGTTGCATGGCGTTTCACCTTCCTTCTTATGATGTCTTCAACGAAACCATTGGAGAAGCCGTTGTTGACTAGGACCTGCCTTACCCTACAGAGTCCTTCATCGACTTGCTTCCATCCTGAGCTGTGGCTGAGAGCACGGTCGACATAAACATTAACGACACTCCTCTTGTACCTGTCTGGGCAGTTGTAACAAACTAGGCTGGTTGTAAGAATTATCCAGAGTGGTTTATCGACAAAAGAGAATGGGAAGCTGAGCCCGCATGGTGACCTGGGAACCTGACCCCAGGGGAATTCGCGGTGGAAATAACCGACGCTTTGTTCATAGCTGCGTATAATGAACCATCCTATAGTATTCAGTAATTTAGAGAAAATTAGCCTTTATTCATTTTGCATTAAAATTGTATTGTATAATAGTACTGGATACAATATCAAGAGTATTCTAATTATTGAGTTTAAGTCACCATCAGTGACGTCACGAATCAGATCTAACTTGTAAGGCGGAGTGACCGGCGGTCATAGGTCATCAGGGTTGACAGGTCTACTATTTCTCAAAGTTCAATTAACCATTTTTGGGGGATCGGGAACAGCTCTGCCGTTAGATGTTTGTGTAATTTAATTTCAGTAAAATAATTCAACCAGTCTGGATCAATTCAGTACAAACAGAGGTTAATTGTTATAACTTAAACCTTGCTAGTAACTTGGTGAAACTTTGACTAGGCGGAAGGTTACAATGCTCTAGCCTGGGCTAGGCCAGACGAGGAAGAGATCAGTGTGGTCTCCAGAGCAGCTGGGAGAGGTCAAACATCTTACCTCTCCCCAAGACCAGCCCAACATCTTTAGCTGGTCGCCCAAGGTATAGTTGCTATTGTTAATTATAGGGATAGTCTTCTCATTTGCCACTCAGGTCAAGTAGGGAGTGTTAAAGTGACAGGGAGTGAACATATTTAGATTTTGTTTTAGTTTTTCTTTTAATAAATTAAATTTGTTAATATTTTGCATTTTATTATTTCCATGTGATTTATGTGTAAACTTGTCCTGGTCACGTGGTCCACACGAGGTAAAGTTGGATTGGGCGCCGATTCTAACATCGAATCATTCCCGTGTAATTAATTTCACACTCTTAAGTTTCCACGGTCATCGGTTATAGTGGGGATCAAGCCCCAAGGTTGATTAATTAGCGTGATCGATCCAGACCTCGATCATTGCTCTTGTGTTACTGGTCTGGTGGTGGCAGCGTAGAGGTGACTCTAGGGTTTTGCTCAAAGCCTAGGTCACGTCATACTGGGTGTAGAATCCTATATCTGGCGAAAATGAACCTCATTCTCTCTGACCAAACTAAATTCCAAAGGGTAACGAAGGACACTACAGCCGAATTGAAGGCAAAGGTCAACAAATTGATCGAAACTGTGAACGCCAAGAAATCCGGACTCCACCTGCCAAAGATTATTGGGGAATATAAGCCTGGATACGCGTATGGAAATGTCAAGACACATAAGCCTGGAAACCCACTTCGGCCAATCATCAGCCAGATACCCACACCCACGTACAGACTGGCGAAGCGACTCAACGGCTTGCTGACTCCTTATGTCCCTTGCACCTTCAGCCTGAAGTCTCCAAAGGAATTTGTTGACTTACTGCGGGGAACACGGGCCACAGGGATAAGAGCCTCGTTGGACGTAGAATCACTGTTTACCAACGTACCTGTGGATGAAACAATCGGGATGATAGCGGACAGAGTGTATCGTGATCCGGCCTGTACTCCTCTTGACATACCAGAAAACATTCTAAGGAAACTACTCCAAGCTTGTACTAAAGAGGCACCCTTCTTGAGCCCGGATGGGCACATGTATAAGCAAGTAGATGGGGTCGCCATGGGTTCTCCCCTAGGTGTCCTGTTTGCGAACTTCTACATGGGTACCATCGAACAAAAGGTCTTAGTCGACATGAACTTGAAACCGGCCATATACTGCAGGTATGTTGACGACATTTTTACACAGGTACCTGATGTCAGACATCTGCAGGAGCTGAAGGAGGCATTTGAGCGGAATTCTGTGTTGCGTTTCACTTACGAGATGGAGAAGGATGGGAAGCTGCCCTTTCTAGATGTAACAGTCATGGAAAGGAGCGGAGGTTTCCACACTGCAGTCTACACTAAGGAAACAAACATAGGAATGTGCCTCAATGCCAACAGTGACTGCCCAGACAGGTACAAGAGGAGTGTCGTTAACGCTTATGTCGACCGTGCTCTCAGCCACAGCTCAGGATGGAAGCAAGTCGATGAAGAACTCTGTAGGGTAAGGCAGGTCCTAGTCAACAACGGCTTCTCCAATGGTTTCGTTGAAGACATCATAAGAAGGAAGGTGAAACGCCATGCAACCTCTGAAGAGACAACTAACACAACACCTGTACCCCCTATTAGACTATTTTACAGGAACTTCTTTTCCACAGCTCATAAAACGGAGGAAAGGGTCCTGAAAGATATTGTTAATAGAAACGTTATCCCTACAGACAAAAATCAGAAGATACAATTGACGATCTACTATAAAACCAAGAAAACGGCCAACCTACTCATGAGAAACTCTCCAGACACAAAGCAGAACGCTTTAAAAGAGACCAATGTCGTCTATGCCTTCAAATGCCCACTTGGGGACTGTAAGCCTCAAAGAATTCAGTATATAGGCAAGACAACAACATCTCTTTCCAGGCGATTAACGATGCATAAGCAACAGGGCTCCATTAAGGAACATATAATCTCTTCCCACAACCAGACCATCACCAGAGAAGTCTTAACAAAAAACACGGAAATCATCGATAGATACAGCGATAGCAGGCGGCTAGATATCTGCGAGGCACTACACATTAAGAAGTCGACACCAGCAATCAACAGCCAATTAATGCACAACTATATTCTACCCACTTCAAGACTCCGCACCAATATAGAAGCATCAAGAAATATGGGCCAATAGGCCCTTTGCAGTTACTTCCATTCTTCCCTTTAACTTACAAAATATTATACCCATTGTTTCGTGTTCTGTCTTGTGTTGAAAGTTTGTTTTCACCTCATCCAAAACTGTTGTAACATATCACCTCACCCAAATGCAGGTATAAAATCGAAGCTGTTTAAACTCTGTTCAGTTATAGTTGTGTGTGTGTAAACTAAAGTCTTTGAAAATGTAATAAGTTTTACGAAACGCGTTCAAGTGTCGCGTCAGACTAGAAATAAAAATGAATTTTGGAGAATTGATTTTTCAGTTACCATCAACAGTGAAAAGAAATATAAGAAACATTGAGAAAATTCGTGTTAGAATTATTAATCTTACTTTTTCGGTCATATTTAATAATATATGTCTACAGGAAAGACTGCTACCAAAATATACTAATATATATATATATATATATATATATATATATATATATATATATATATATATATATATATATATATATTTATGAGATTGTCTTTATTCATGTCTTGTTTTCTAGAGTAATTAAAATTTCAATGTTTATATACTTTGTGTCTGCGTGTCTTCCCATTACCTTACCACAGACGAAAGGACTAAACTTCTCTTTTTTTTTTTGGTTATGTGACGAGGCCCTGCCCCCAGCTTTTGAAACAGCCGAACACCAACGCTTTACCGTCACATTACACACATATATATATATATATATATATATATATATATATATATATATATATATATATATATATATATATATATATATATATATAAACGAAACAAAATTTAAGGTATTTTTCGGAGAGAATTAGCATACGAGTTTAGGACAGTCTGTTAACGTAATAGCTGATGCAAATAATTTGTGTGATTCTAAAATATTGAACAAAGTATTAATACGTATGTATTATCTATCTAGATGCGTAGTAGACAGGTCAGTCACGTACGGAAAGTGAAATAGTTTAGGACGAGAAGCGGCCGAACTTCGCTGTCAATCGCAATTGTGTTCTTCCAGTGTGGAATATTTTTTGTGCATAACTTGATGGAGTTAGCAGATAATTACCATAATGTAGGGTGTAGGTTGTTAAGAGTGTGACTGAGAGCATAACTACCGGTGGAGTGTGTGGGACCCCTTGTGTCTGATCTGAGAGTTGTTAGTGCCCTGTGTGTAGGCTGTGTGGTGTGTGGCTGTGTGGTGTAGGCTGTGTGGTGTGTGGCTGTGTGGTGTAGGCTGTGTGGTGTGTGGCTGTGTGGTGTGTGGCTGTGTGGTGTGTGGCTGTGTGGTGTGTGGCTGTGTGTAGCGGCTGTGTGGTGTGTGGCTGTGTGTAGCGGCTGTGTGGTGTGTGGCTGTGTGGTGTGTGGCTGTGTTGTGTGTGGCTGTGTGGTGTGTGGCTCTGTGGTGTGGCTGTGTGGTGTGTGGCTGTGTGTAGCGGCTGTGTGGTGTGGCTGTGTGGTGTGTGGCTGTGTGGTGTGTGGCTGTGTGGTGTGTGGCTGTGTGGTGTGGCTGTGTGGTGTGTGGTGTGTGGCTGTGTGGTGTGGCTGTGTGGTGTGTGGCTGTGTGGTGTGTGGCTGTGTGGTGTGCCCTGTGTGGTGTGCCCTGTGTGTAGCGGCTGTGTGGTGTGGCTGTGTGGTGTGTGGTGTGTGGCTGTGTGGTGTGTGGTGTGTGGCTGTGTGGTGTGTGGCTGTGTGGTGTGTGGCTGTGTGGTGTGCCCTGTGTGGTGTGCCCTGTGTGTAGCGGCTGTGTGGTGTGGCTGTGTGGTGTGTGGCTGTGTGGTGTGTGGCTGTGTGGTGTGTGGCTGTGTGGTGTTACTGTGTTGTGTGTGGCTGTGTGGTGTGTGGCTGTGTGGTGTGCCCTGTGTGTAGTGGTTGTGTGGTGTGGCTGTGTGGTGTGTGGCTGTGTGGTGTGTGGCTGTGTGGTGTGCCCTGTGTGTAGCCCTGTGTGTGTAGTGGCTGTGTGGTGTGGGTGTGCTGTGTGGTGTGTGGCTGTGTGTGTGTGGGCTGTGTGGTGTGTGTGCTGTGTGGTGTGTGGCTGTGTGGTGTGTGGCTGTGTGGTGTGTGGTTGTGTGGCTGTGTGGTGTGTGGGCTGTGTGGTGTGTGGTGTGTGGCGTGTGATGTGTGGTGTGTGGCTGTGTGGTGTGTGGTGTGTGGCTGTGTGGTGTGTGGTGTGTTGTGTGGCTGTGTGGTGTGTGTGCTGTGTGGTGTGTGGCTGTGTGGTGTGTGGTGTGTGGCTGTGTGGTGTGTGGGTGTGGTGGTGTGTGGTGTGTGTGGTGTGTGGCTGTGTGGTGTGTGGCTGTGTGGCTGTGTGGTGTGTGGCTGTGTGGCTGTGTGGTGTGTGGCTGTGTGGTGTGTGGTGTGTGTGCTGTGTGGTGTGCCCTGTGTGTAGTGGCTCTGTGGTGTGTGGCTGTGTGGTGTGTGGCTGTGTGGTGTGTGGCTGTGTGGTGTGCCCTGTGTGTAGTGGCTGTGTGGTGTGTGGCTGTGTGGTGTGCCTTGTGTGGTGTGGCTGTGTGGTGTGTGGCTGTGTGGTGTGTGGCTGTGTGTGTGCCCTGTGTGTAGTGGCTGTGTGGTGTGTGGCTGTGTGCCTTGTGTGGTGTGGCTGTGTGGTGTGCCCTGTGTGTAGTGGCTGTGTGGTGTGTGGCTGTGTGGTGTTATGATCTCAGCCTGCAGGAGAAACGAGTCTCCCTCCTTGAGAGTTATTCGTCAAGCCTGACCTGATTAGAAGGTCTAAGGAATATAGAGGTGATAACCCATATGTAAAAATAGTTGCTAGGATATGTGTAACAGTTTGAGATTATGGGCAATGCAGAAGAAAATAGATAAATGACGGGCTAGGAGATGTGGACATTTTGCTGGAGGCGTGAGGCTCGCTTCCGGAGGACCTTGACCTCACTTGAGTGCCAGACATCGCAGGGGGAAGCCGCGCTCCGTTTGAGCTCCCGCCAGAAGGGAACCCCTAGTGATATATCTCGAAGAGAGAGAAGTGTGCGGACGTACCAGCTGTGGAATCGAGCTGGGAACGTTGTGGTCTCAAGTCCTGGTCGACGAGCAGATATTAAATCGCCCAGAAGCATTATTGTGGGCCGTGTGGAGCGCCCTGACCAGACGCCGTCAGAGGGAAAGCGCCCTCGATCAGTTAATCTGTGGTAAGCACGATATACGCCAGTTCATAGTGATCACTTGTAGTTGGTCGTGTGCCCAGCGACAGTAGCAATGTTTATTTATAGGTTAGACATGTTTTAATAAGGCAGAAAGCCTGAAATAAGAGAGTGGAGAGGGAGGAACACGGAGCGACGTCCGCCCCTCTGAGCGCTGGCGGACGACTGAGGGAGCCTGGCTCCGGATGGAGGAAGACCCTCCCAGCGAGTGAGGACCGCCGCCAGGCGAGGTGGAGTATGGACCCGCCCAAAACGGGGGAGTCCACTCTCACTGTATGTAGAGGACAGATAGAGGTTTGAGGCAAGCATATTGTGTGGTTATTTTTTGTTTATGTGTTAAAGGGGAACATTTATTGGAACGTCGATGGGTTGCAGGTTTGTCTTTGGGGAAGAAGTTGCTGAGAACTTCGAAGCCAGCAGATGATGTAGCTGATGAGACTCCAAGGTAGTGGAGCAGAGGACCTCGAGCTGTGAGGAGAAGCAGCAGTGAAGAGGAGTGTCACGTGCTTCTGTAGAGGTGGTGTAGCAGCCAAGAGAGCTGTGGAAGAACCTAACAGAAGGGTGAAGCACCGTAATTGCACAAGGAAACTTCATGATAGCAGCCGGGAGGAGCTGCAGAGGATCCTGGTAGTGAAGCCCGGAAGAACCTAAGGATATTAGGATAGTGAACTTCCAGAGGTGGAAGGGGAAGTTCTGATGGATTACTTGTAGGGAGTTGATAGTGTTTGGTTGTCAGTAGCGTGCAAGACGCAGTGAGAGGTGAGTGACTGTTTGCATTCTTATGTCAAGGAGTGATTTATTCTGAAGCTTAGAGTTGCAGTCGTAGGCTTGATTACCTACGGATGTATGCGTTCCAGGACTGACAGTGATCGATTAATCATTGTTGTGTATTAATGAACATTTATACTGATATATGTTATTGCATTCAAATGCTGATTTTCTATATATACATTATCTTGCTGATAGTGCAACAGTGTATGTAGGCTTGACCAACTTGAGGAGGTTAATAGTATCAGGTGAACCAGGAGATAGGATACCACTTGATAAGCTGATAATAGAGTTCTGATGGTATTGGAGTGCAACCTGATTGTGATATTATAGAGTATAGGATTCATTATTATTATATGTGTGTATGTATCGTGTATGTGCTTTGTTCAGTAAATGTGTCACAATTTGCTGGTGTTTGCCCTTGTCCTAGTGAGGCTTCCCAGGAAGTAGTGAAGAAGGAGAGAGAGAGAGAAAGAACCAAGAACCACTGCTGTGGACAGGGTAAGAGGTAATACTAGTAAGTCATAGGGGATTGAGGAGATTATATCTCATAAGGAGAGAGTGGGGAGTCACAGCGGCTCGAGTGGGTGTGGGCACGTGACAACGAGGCTAAGTGTTGGAGCCGCATCCCCTAAACGTGTGACGTTGAGCCCCTCTCCAAGAGCCAGAAGCGCCAAGGGTGATCTCCTAGTATAAGCACTCTGCCGAGTTGTGGGTTGGGTTGTCCATAGAGAAGGATCAACGACGACAACACCAACCAACCCACAGTCTATAAGAGTGGTGTGTGGCTGTGTGGTGTGTGGTGTGCCCTGTGTGGTGTGGCTGTGTGGTGTGTGGCTGTGTGGTGTTCCCTGTGTGGTGTGGCTGTGTGGTGTGCCCTGTGTGTAGTGGCTGTGTGGTATGTGGCTGTGTGGTGTGTGGCTGTGTGGTATGTGGCTGTGTGGTGTGTGGCTGTGTGGTGTGTGGCTGTGTGGTGTGCCCTGTGTGGTGTGGCTGTGTGGTGTGTGGCTGTGTGGTGTGTGGTGTGTGGTGTGTGGCTGTGTGGTGTGTGGCTGTGTGGTGTGGCTGTGTGGTGTGTGGCTGTGTGGTGTGTGGCTGTGTGGTGTGCCCTGTGTGGTGTGGCTGTGTGGTGTGCCCTGTGTGTAGTGGCTGTGTGGTATGTGGCTGTGTGGTGTGTGGCTGTGTGGTGTGTGGCTGTGTGGTGTGTGGCTGTGTGGTGTGTGGCTGTGTGGTGTGGCTGTGTGGTGTGTGGCTGTGTGGTGTGTGGCTGTGTGGTGTAGCTGTGTGGTGTGTGGCTGTGTGGTGTGTGGCTGTGTGGTGTGCCCTGTGTGGTGTGGCTGTGTGGTGTGCCCTGTGTGTAGTGGCTGTGTGGTGTGGGCTGTGTGGTGTGTGGCTGTGTGGTGTGCCCTGTGTGTAGTGGCTGTGTGGTGTGTGGCTGTGTGGTGTGCCCTGTGTGTAGTGGCTGTGTGGTGTGTGGCTGTGTGGTGTGTGGCTGTGTGGTGTGTGGCTGTGTGGTGTGTGCCCTGTGTGTAGTGACTGTGTGGTGTGTGGCTGTGTGGTGTGTGGCTGTGTGGTGTGCCCTGTGTGGTGTGTGGCTGTGTGGTGTGCCCTGTGTGGTGTGGCTGTGTGGTGTGCCCTGTGTGGTGTGGCTGTGCAGTGTGTGGCTGTGTGGTGTGTGGCTGTGTGGTGTGTGGCTGTGTGGTGTGCCCTGTGTGGTGTGTGGCTGTGTGGTGTGCCCTGTGTGGTGTGGCTGTGTGGTGTGCCCTGTGTGGTGTGGCTGTGTGGTGTGTGGCTGTGATGTGTGTGGCTGTGTGGTGTGTGGCTGTGTGGTGTGCCCTGTGTGGTGTGGCTGTGCAGTGTGTGGCTGTGTGGTGTGTGGCTGTGTGGTGTGTGGCTGTGTGGTGTGCCCTGTGTGGTGTGGCTGTGTGGTGTGCCCTGTGTGGTGTGGCTGTGTGGTGTGCCCTGTGTGGTGTGGCTGTGTGGTGTGTGGCTGTGTGGTGTGTGGCTGTGTGGTGTGTGGCTGTGTGGTGTGTGGCTGTGTGGTGTGCCCTGTGTGGTGTGGCTGTGCAGTGTGTGGCTGTGTGGTGTGTGGCTGTGTGGTGTGTGGCTGTGTGGTGTGCCCTGTGTGGTGTGGCTGTGTGGTGTGCCCTGTGTCGGAAAATCCGACACCATTTAATATCATACAGACAGATAATAATTGCTGCTGTATTACCAACAAGTTACCCATAGAAAACGTAACTTGTAGTGGAATTACCGTCTAAAGAAAACGGGATATCATCACCACATACTATTATATTCACCACCTATTAAGGTGGGAATTATTCTTAAATACATTAGTCTTTGGACTTTTCCATCAGAAAAACATCTCATATAAATTAACTTAATTATCAATATTAAAGTAGAGTAAATGTGACCCTTCTATCACTTTCTGAAATCTGGACAACGTAAGCCAGGCGTCAGAGTGGGGAAGGAGGGAGCCATTGTTGTGTCACCTCCGAGACGTGTGGAGCAAATTCGGCTCCTATCATATCTGGACAATGTCGGCCAGTAGCGTCAATAGTATGGAGTGTTAGACATTATTGAGACCAGAGGCGCAGGGAGCAAATTCGGCTCCTGTTAATTTTACTTGGACGAAGTGTTATGGAAACCAAAGGTGTACCATTATCACACGCTGTCAACAAATTCAAGTTAAGTGTCTTTCCGAAACCCGTATATCTATCATTAGTGGCCATTAATGTCATTGGGTAGGGTGGACCGGTTAGATCACGAAATCGCCTCATACTAAAGGTAATTAAACCAGGTCTTCAATGTTCCATGTACAGTATTTTCTCTGATATAGCTTGTCATATATAGGTATCTGGCTTTACAGCTAGCGCCCTTTTAACAGGTCAAGACGAGGAAGCAAGACTTGTGCATCAGTTACTGGGTGCATATATATAAATTTAATTTAATAAACCCCCCTAATGTGTAGAGGATCGATTTGTGAGATTGAGATTATTGCAGAAATACAGCCCACTTAACATTATACAAATTGCTATCGAAGTATATAAATTAACGTAAATATATATTCATATAAATTAAATAAATATAAATCTCACAGGTCGGTTCCCACACCCTGTATGTAGTGGCTGTGTGGTGTGTGGCTGTGTGGTGTGTGGCTGTGTGGTGTGTGGCTGTGTGGTGTGCCCTGTGTGGTGTGGCTGTGTGGTGTGTGGCTGTGTGGTGTGTGGCTGTGTGGTGTGTGGCTGTGTGGTGTGGCTGTGTGGTGTGTGGCTGTGTGGTGTCCCCTGTGTGGTGTGGCTGTGTGGTGTGTGGCTGTGTGGTGTGTGGCTGTGTGGCTGTGTGGCTGTGTGGATGTGTGGTGTGTGGCTGTGTGGCTGTGTGGATGTGTGGTGTGTGGCTGTGTGGTGTGTGGCTGTGTGGTGTGTGGCTGTGTGGTGTGTGGCTGTGTGGTGTGTGGCTGTGTGGTGTGCCCTGTGTGTAGTGGCTGTGTGGTGTGTGGCTGTGTGGCTGTGTGGTGCGTGGCTGTGTGGTGTGTGGCTGTGTGGTGTGTGGTTGTGTGGCTGTGTGGTGTGTGGGTGTGTGGTGTGTGGTGTGTGGCTGTGTGGTGTGTGGTGTGTGGCTGTGTGTGTGTGGCTGTGTGGTGTGTGGTGTGTGGCTGTGTGGTGTGTGGGTGTGTGGTGTGTGGTGTGTGGCTGTGTGGTGTGTGGCTGTGTGGCTGTGTGGTGTGTGGCTGTGTGGTGTGCCCTGTGTGTAGTGGCTGTGTGGTGTGTGGCTGTGTGGTGTGTGGTTGTGTGGTGTGTGGCTGTGTGGTGTGCCCTGTGTGTAGTGGCTGTGTGGTGTGTGGCTGTGTGGTGTGCCCTGTGTGGTGTGGCTGTGTGGTGTGCCCTGTGTGTAGTGGCTGTGTGGTGTGTGGCTGTGTGGTGTGTGGTGTGCCCTGTGTGGTGTGGCTGTGTGGTGTGGCTGTGTGGTGTGTGCTGTGTGGTGTTCCCTGTGTGGTGTGGCTGTGTGGTGTGCCCTGTGTGTAGTGGCTGTGGCTGTGTGGTATGTGGCTGTGTGGTGTGTGGCTGTGTGGTGTGTGGCTGTGTGGTGTGCCCTGTGTGGTGTGGCTGTGTGGTGTGTGGCTGTGTGGTGTGTGGTGTGTGGCTGTGTGGTGTGTGGCTGTGTGGTGTGGCTGTGTGGTGTGTGGCTGTGTGGTGTGTGGCTGTGTGGTGTGCCCTGTGTGGTGTGGCTGTGTGGTGTGCCCTGTGTGTAGTGGCTGTGTGGTATGTGGCTGTGTGGTGTGTGGCTGTGTGGTGTGTGGCTGTGTGGTGTGTGGCTGTGTGGTGTGTGGCTGTGTGGTGTGGCTGTGTGGTGTGTGGCTGTGTGGTGTGTGGCTGTGTGGTGTAGCTGTGTGGTGTGTGGCTGTGTGGTGTGTGGCTGTGTGGTGTGCCCTGTGTGGTGTGGCTGTGTGGTGTGTGGCTGTGTGGTGTGCCCTGTGTGTAGTGGCTGTGTGGTGTGTGGCTGTGTGGTGTGCCCTGTGTGTAGTGGCTGTGTGGTGTGTGGCTGTGTGGTGTGTGGCTGTGTGGTGTGTGGCTGTGTGGTGTGCCCTGTGTGGTGTGTGGCTGTGTGGTGTGCCCTGTGTGGTGTGTGGCTGTGTGGTGTGCCCTGTGTGGTGTGGCTGTGTGGTGTGCCCTGTGTGGTGTGGCTGTGCAGTGTGTGTGGCTGTGTGGTGTGTGGCTGTGTGGTGTGTGGCTGTGTGGTGTGTGGCTGTGTGGTGTGCCCTGTGTGGTGGTGTGGCTGTGTGGTGTGCCCTGTGTGGTGTGGCTGTGTGGTGTGCCCTGTGTGGTGTGGCTGTGCAGTGTGTGGCTGTGTGGTGTGTGGCTGTGTGGTGTGTGGCTGTGTGGTGTGCCCTGTGTGGTGTGTGGCTGTGTGGTGTGCCCTGTGTGGTGTGGCTGTGTGGTGTGCCCTGTGTGGTGTGGCTGTGTGGTGTGTGGCTGTGTGGTGTGTGGCTGTGTGGTGTGTGGCTGTGTGGTGTGCCCTGTGTGGTGTGTGGCTGTGTGGTGTGCCCTGTGTGGTGTGGCTGTGTGGTGTGCCCTGTGTGGTGTGGCTGTGTGGTGTGTGGCTGTGTGGTGTGTGGCTGTGTGGTGTGTGGCTGTGTGGTGTGCCCTGTGTGGTGTGGCTGTGCAGTGTGTGGCTGTGTGGTGTGTGGCTGTGTGGTGTGTGGCTGTGTGGTGTGCCCTGTGTGGTGTGTGGCTGTGTGGTGTGCCCTGTGTGGTGTGGCTGTGTGGTGTGCCCTGTGTGGTGTGGCTGTGTGGTGTGTGGCTGTGTGGTGTGTGGCTGTGTGGTGTGTGGCTGTGTGGTGTGCCCTGTGTGGTGTGGCTGTGCAGTGTGTGGCTGTGTGGTGTGTGGCTGTGTGGTGTGTGGCTGTGTGGTGTGCCCTGTGTGGTGTGGCTGTGTGGTGTGCCCTGTGTCGGAAAATCCGACACCATTTAATATCATACAGACAGATAATAATTGCTGCTGTATTACCAACAAGTTACCCATAGAAAACGTAACTTGTAGTGGAATTACCGTCTAAAGAAAACGGGATATCATCACCACATACTATTATATTCACCACCTATTAAGGTGGGAATTATTCTTAAATACATTAGTCTTTGGACTTTTCCATCAGAAAAACATCTCATATAAATTAACTTAATTATCAATATTAAAGTAGAGTAAATGTGACCCTTCTATCACTTTCTGAAATCTGGACAATGTAAGCCAGGCGTCAGAGTGGGGAAGGAGGGAGCCATTGTTGTGTCACCTCCGAGACGTGTGGAGCAAATTCGGCTCCTATCATATCTGGACAATGTCGGCCAGTAGCGTCAATAGTATGGAGTGTTAGACATTATTGAGACCAGAGGCGCAGGGAGCAAATTCGGCTCCTGATAATTTTACTTGGACGAAGTGTTATGGAAACCAAAGGTGTACCATTATCACACGCTGTCAACAAATTCAAGTTAAGTGTCTTTCCGAAACCCGTATATCTATCATTAGTGGCCATTAATGTCATTGGGTAGGGTTAACCGGTTAGATCACGAAATCGCCTCATACTAAAGGTAATTAAACCAGGTCTTCAATGTTCCATGTACAGTATTTTCTCTGATATAGCTTGTCATATATAGGTATCTGGCTTTACAGCTAGCGCCCTTTTAACAGGTCAAGACGAGGAAGCAAGACTTTGTGCATCAGTTACTGGGTGCATATATATAAATTTAATTTAATAAACCCCCCTAATGTGTAGAGGATCGATTTGTGAGATTGAGATTATTGCAGAAATACAGTCCACTTAACATTATACAAATTGCTATCAAAGTATATAAATTAACGTAAATATATATTCATATAAATTAAATAAATATAAATCACACAGGTCGGTTCCCACACCCCTGTATGTAGTGGCTGTGTGGTGTGTGGCTGTGTGGTGTGTGGCTGTGTGGTGTGTGGCTGTGTGGTGTGCCCTGTGTGGTGTGGCTGTGTGGTATGTGGTGTGGCTGTGTGGTATGTGGTGTGGCTGTGTGGTGTGTGGTGTGGCTGTGTGGTGTGTGTGTGGCTGTGTGGTGTGTGGCTGTGTGGTGTGGTGTGGCTGTGTGGTGTGGTGTGGCTGTGTGGTGTGTGTGGCTGTGTGTGTGGCTGTGTGGCTGTGTGGCTGTGTGGCTGTGTGGTTGTGTGGTGTGTGGCTGTGTGGCTGTGTGGTGTGTGTGGCTGTGTGGTGTGTGTGGCTGTGTGGTGTGTGTGGCTGTGTGGTGTGTGGCTGTGTGGTGTGTGGCTGTGTGGTGTGCCCTGTGTGTAGTGGCTGTGTGGTGTGTGGCTGTGTGGCTGTGTGGTGTGTGGCTGTGTGGTGTGTGGCTGTGTGGTGTGTGGTTGTGTGGCTGTGTGGTGTGTGGGTGTGTGGTGTGTGGCTGTGTGGTGTGTGGCTGTGTGGTGTGTGGTGTGTGGCTGTGTGGTGTGTGTGGCTGTGTGGTGTGTGTGGCTGTGTGGTGTGTGGTGTGTGGCTGTGTGGTGTGTGGGTGTGTGGTGTGTGGTGTGTGGCTGAGTGGCTGTGTGGTGTGTGGCTGTGTGGCTGTGTGGTGTGTGGCTGTGTGGTGTGTGGCTGTGTGGTGTGCCCTGTGTGTAGTGGCTGTGTGGTGTGTGGCTGTGTGGTGTGTGGCTGTGTGGTGTGTGGCTGTGTGGTGTGCCCTGTGTGTAGTGGCTGTGTGGTGTGTGGCTGTGTGGTGTGCCCTGTGTGGTGTGGTGTGTGGCTGTGTGGTGTGTGGCTGTGTGGTGTGTGGTGTGCCCTGTGTGGTGTGGCTGTGTGGTGTGGCTGTGTGGTGTGTGGCTGTGTGGTGTTCCCTGTGTGGTGTGGCTGTGTGGTGTGCCCTGTGTGTAGTGGCTGTGTGGGTATGTGGCTGTGTGGTGTGTGGCTGTGTGTATGTGGCTGTGTGGTGTGTGGCTGTGTGGTGTGTGGCTGTGTGGTGTGCCCTGTGTGGTGTGGCTGTGTGGTGTGTGGCTGTGTGGTGTGTGGTGTGTGGCTGTGTGGTGTGTGGCTGTGTGGTGTGTGGCTGTGTGGTGTGTGGCTGTGTGGTGTGCCCTGTGTGGTGTGGCTGTGTGGTGTGCCCTGTGTGTAGTGGCTGTGTGGTATGTGGCTGTGTGGTGTGCCCTGTGTGGTGTGGCTGTGTGGTGTGTGGCTGTGTGGTGTGTGGTGTGTGGCTGTGTGGTGTGTGGCTGTGTGGTGTGTGGCTGTGTGGTGTGTGGCTGTGTGGTGTGTGGCTGTGTGGTGTGCCCTGTGTGGTGTGGCTGTGTGGTGTGCCCTGTGTGTAGTGGCTGTGTGGTATGTGGCTGTGTGGTGTGTGGCTGTGTGGTGTGTGGCTGTGTGGTGTGTGGCTGTGTGGTGTGTGGCTGTGTGGGTGTGTGGCTGTGTGGTGTGGCTGTGTGGTGTGGCTGTGTGGTGTGTGGCTGTGTGGTGTGTGGCTGTGTGGTGTAGCTGTGTGGTGTGTGGCTGTGTGGTGTGTGGCTGTGTGGTGTGCCCTGTGTGGTGTGGCTGTGTGGTGTGCCCTGTGTGTAGTGGCTGTGTGGTGTGGTGTGTGGCTGTGTGGTGTGCCCTGTGTGTAGTGGCTGTGTGGTGTGTGGCTGTGTGGTGTGTGGCTGTGTGGTGTGCCCTGTGTGTAGTGGCTGTGTGGTGTGTGGCTGTGTGGTGTGTGGCTGTGTGGTGTGTGGCTGTGTGGTGTGTGCCCTGTGTGTAGTGACTGTGTGGTGTGTGGCTGTGTGGTGTGTGGCTGTGTGGTGTGCCCTGTGTGGTGTGTGGCTGTGTGGTGTGCCCTGTGTGGTGTGGCTGTGTGGTGTGCCCTGTGTGGTGTGGCTGTGCAGTGTGTGGCTGTGTGGTGTGTGGCTGTGTGGTGTCTGGCTGTGTGGTGTGCCCTGTGTGGTGTGTGGCTGTGTGGTGTGCCCTGTGTGGTGTGGCTGTGTGGTGTGCCCTGTGTGGTGTGGCTGTGTGGTGTGTGGCTGTGTGGTGTGTGGCTGTGTGGTGTGTGGCTGTGTGGTGTGTGGCTGTGTGGTGTGCCCTGTGTGGTGTGGCTGTGCAGTAGGTGGCTGTGTGGTGTGTGGCTGTGTGGTGTGTGGCTGTGTGGTGTGCCCTGTGTGGTGTGTGGCTGTGTGGTGTGCCCTGTGTGGTGTGGCTGTGTGGTGTGCCCTGTGTGGTGTGGCTGTGTGGTGTGTGGCTGTGTGGTGTGTGGCTGTGTGGTGTGTGGCTGTGTGGTGTGCCCTGTGTGGTGTGGCTGTGCAGTGTGTGGCTGTGTGGTGTGTGGCTGTGTGGTGTGCCCTGTGTGGTGTGGCTGTGTGGTGTGCCCTGTGTCGGAAAATCCGACACCATTTAATATCATACAGACAGATAATAATTGCTGCTGTATTACCAACAAGTTACCCATAGAAAACGTAACTTGTAGTGGAATTACCGTCTAAAGAAAACGGGATATCATCACCACATACTATTATATTCACCACCTATTAAGGTGGGAATTATTCTTAAATACATTAGTCTTTGGACTTTACCATCAGAAAAACATCTCATATAAATTAACTTAATTATCAATATTAAAGTAGAGTAAATGTGACCCTTCTATCACTTTCTGAAATCTGGACAACGTAAGCCAGGCGTCAGAGTGGGGAAGGAGGGAGCCATTGTTGTGTCACCTCCGAGACGTGTGGAGCAAATTCGGCTCCTATCATATCTGGACAATGGCGGCCAGTAGCGTCAATAGTATGGAGTGTTAGACATTATTGAGACCAGAGGCGCAGGGAGCAAATTCGGCTCCTGTTAATTTTACTTGGACGAAGTGTTATGGAAACCAAAGGTGTACCATTATCACACGCTGTCAACAAATTCAAGTTAAGTGTCTTTCCGAAACCCGTATATCTATCATTAGTGGCCATTAATGTCATTGGGTAGGGTTAACCGGTTAGATCACGAAATCGCCTCATACTAAAGGTAATTAAACCAGGTCTTCAATGTTCCATGTACAGTATTTTCTCTGATATAGCTTGTCATATATAGGTATCTGGCTTTACAGCTAGCGCTCTTTTAACAGGTCAAGACGAGGAAGCAAGACTTTGTGCATCAGTTACTGGGTGCATATATATAAATTTAATTTAATAAACCCCCCTAATGTGTAGAGGATCGATTTGTGAGATTGAGATTATTGCAGAAATACAGTCCACTTAACATTATACAAATTGCTATCGAAGTATATAAATTAACGTAAATATATATTCATATAAATTAAATAAATATAAATCTCACAGGTCGGTTCCCACACCCTGTATGTAGTGGCTGTGTGGTGTGTGGCTGTGTGGTGTGTGGCTGTGTAGTGTGTGGCTGTGTGGTGTGCCCTGTGTGGTGTGGCTGTGTGGTGTGTGGCTGTGTGGTGTGTGGCTGTGTGGTGTGCCCTGTGTGGTGTGGCTGTGTGGTGTGTGGCTGTGTGGTGTGTGGCTGTGTGGTGTGTGGCTGTGTGGTGTGTGGCTGTGTGGTGTGGCTGTGTGGCTGTGTGGTGTGTGGCTGTGTGGTGTCCCCTGTGTGGTGTGGCTGTGTGGTGTGTGGCTGTGTGGTGTGTGGTGTGTGGCTGTGTGGCTGTGTGGCTGTGTGGATGTGTGGTGTGTGGCTGTGTGGATGTGTGGTGTGTGGCTGTGTGGCTGTGTGGTGTGTGGCTGTGTGGTGTGTGGCTGTGTGGTGTGTGGCTGTGTGGTGTGGCTGTGTGGTGTGTGGCTGTGTGGTGTGCCCTGTGTGTAGTGGCTGTGTGGTGTGTGGCTGTGTGGCTGTGTGGTGTGTGGCTGTGTGGTGTGTGGCTGTGTGGTGTGTGGCTGTGTGGTGTGTGGTTGTGTGGCTGTGTGGTGTGTGGGTGTGTGTGTGTGGGTGTGTGGTGTGTGGTGTGTGGCTGTGTGGTGTGTGGTGTGTGGCTGTGTGGTGTGTGGCTGTGTGGTGTGTGGCTGTGTGGTGTGTGGCTGTGTGGTGTGTGGTGTGTGGCTGTGTGGTGTGTCCTGTGTGTAGTGGCTGTGTGGTGTGTGGCTGTGTGGTGTGTGGCTGTGTGGTGTGTGGCTGTGTGGTGTGCCCTGTGTGTAGTGGCTGTGTGGTGTGTGGCTGTGTGGTGTGCCCTGTGTGGTGTGGCTGTGTGGTGTGCCCTGTGTGTAGTGGCTGTGTGGTGTGTGGCTGTGTGGTGTGTGGCTGTGTGGTGTGTGGTGTGCCCTGTGTGGTGTGGCTGTGTGGTGTGTGGCTGTGTGGTGTTCCCTGTGTGGTGTGGCTGTGTGGTGTGCCCTGTGTGGTATGTGGCTGTGTGGTGTGTGGCTGTGTGGTATGTGGCTGTGTGGTGTGTGGCTGTGTGGTGTATGGCTGTGTGGTGTGCCCTGTGTGGTGTGGCTGTGTGGTGTGTGGCTGTGTGGTGTGTGGCTGTGTGGTGTGTGGCTGTGTGGTGTGGCTGTGTGGTGTGTGGCTGTGTGGTGTGTGGCTGTGTGGTGTGCCCTGTGTGTGTGGCTGTGTGGTGTGCCCTGTGTGTAGTGGCTGTGTGGTGTGTGGCTGTGTGGTGTGTGGCTGTGTGGTGTGTGGCTGTGTGGTGTGTGGCTGTGTGGTGTGTGGCTGTGTGGTGTGGCTGTGTGGTGTGGCTGTGTGGTGTGTGGCTGTGGTGTGTGGCTGTGTGGTGTAGCTGTGTGGTGTGTGGCTGTGTGGTGTGTGGCTGTGTGGTGTGCCCTGTGTGGTGTGGCTGTGTGGTGTGCCCTGTGTGTAGTGGCTGTGTGGTGTGGCTGTGTGGTGTGTGGCTGTGTGGTGTGCCCTGTGTGTAGTGGCTGTGTGGTGTGTGGCTGTGTGGTGTGCCCTGTGTGTAGTGGCTGTGTGGTGTGTGGCTGTGTGGTGTGTGGCTGTGTGGTGTGTGGCTGTGTGGTGTGTGCCCTGTGTGTAGTGGCTGTGTGGTGTGTGGCTGTGTGGTGTGTGGCTGTGTGGTGTGCCCTGTGTGGTGTGTGGCTGTGTGGTGTGCCCTGTGTGGTGTGGCTGTGTGGTGTGCCCTGTGTGGTGTGGCTGTGCAGTGTGTGGCTGTGTGGTGTGTGGCTGTGTGGTGTGTGGCTGTGTGGTGTGCCCTGTGTGGTGTGTGGCTGTGTGGTGTGCCCTGTGTGGTGTGGCGTGCCCTGTGTGGTGTGGCTGTGTGGTGTGTGGCTGTGTGGTGTGTGGCTGTGTGGTGTGCCCTGTGTGGTGTGGCTGTGCAGTGTGTGGCTGTGTGGTGTGTGGCAGTGTGGTGTGTGGCTGTGTGGTGTGCCCTGTGTGGTGTGGTGGCTGTGTGGTGTGCCCTGTGTGGTGTGTGGCTGTGTGGTGTGCCCTGTGTGGTGTGGCTGTGTGGTGTGCCCTGTGTGGTGTGGCTGTGTGGTGTGTGGCTGTGTGGTGTGTGGCTGTGTGGTGTGTGGCTGTGTGGTGTGCCCTGTGTGGTGTGGCTGTGCAGTGTGTGGCTGTGTGGTGTGTGGCTGTGTGGTGTGTGGCTGTGTGGTGTGCCCTGTGTGGTGTGGCTGTGTGGTGTGCCCTGTGTCGGAAAATCCGACACCATTTAATATCATACAGACAGATAATAATTGCTGCTGTATTACCAACAAGTTACCCATAGAAAACGTAACTTGTAGTGGAATTACCGTCTAAAGAAAACGGGATATCATCACCACATACTATTATATTCACCACCTATTAAGGTGGGAATTATTCTTAAATACATTAGTCTTTGGACTTTACCATCAGAAAAACATCTCATATAAATTAACTTAATTATCAATATTAAAGTAGAGTAAATGTGACCCTTCTATCACTTTCTGAAATCTGGACAACGTAAGCCAGGCGTCAGAGTGGGGAAGGAGGAAGCCATTGTTGTGTCACCTCCGAGACGTGTGGAGCAAATTCGGCTCCTATCATATCTGGACAATGTCGGCCAGTAGCGTCAATAGTATGGAGTGTTAGACATTATTGAGACCAGAGGCGCAGGGAGCAAATTCGGCTCCAATTTTACTTGGACGAAGTGTTATGGAAACCAAAGGTGTACCATTATCACACGCTGTCAACAAATTCAAGTTAAGTGTCTTTCCGAAACCCGTATATCTATCATTAGTGGCCATTAATGTCATTGGGTAGGGTGAACCGGTTAGATCACGAAATCGCCTCATACTAAAGGTAATTAAACCA
>NW_025570005.1:0-63820 GCF_020424385.1 Procambarus clarkii | reverse complement strand
CGCTTTCAGTACTTGGCATATGTTGGGTATAAAAAGTCGTAATTTCAAACTGCGAATACGTGCAGAGAGCCAGAATTTGGCTCCAAAATATGGCTCAGGCCTCGAAATTGGGATATTTGGGATATTTTGAAAACTGCAGGGGAGTTTGTGACAAATGTGACCAAACGCCGCTTTCAGTACTTGGCATATGTTGGGTATAAAAAGTCGTAATTTCAAACTGCGAATACGTGCAGAGAGCCAGAATTTGGCTCCAAAATATGGCTCAGGCCTCGAAATTGGGATATTTGGGATATTTTGAAAACTGCAGGGAGGTTTGGGACAAATGTGACCAAACGCCGCTTTCAGTACTTGGCATATGTTGGGTATAAAAAGTCGTAATTTCAAACTGCGAATACGTGCAGAGAGCCAGAATTTGGCTCCAAAATATGGCTCAGGCCTCGAAATTGGGATATTTGGGATATTTTGAAAACTGCAGGGAGTTTGGGACAAATGTGACCAAACGCCGCTTTCAGTACTTGGCATATGTTGGGTATAAAAAAGTCGTAATTTCAAACTGCGAATACGTGCAGAGAGCCAGAATTTGGCTCCAAAATATGGCTCAGGCCTCGAAATTGGGATATTTGGGATATTTTGAAAACTGCAGGGGAGTTTGGGACAAATGTGACCAAACGCCGCTTTCAGTACTTGGCATATGTTGGGTATAAAAAGTCGTAATTTCAAACTGCGAATACGTGCAGAGAGCCAGAATTTGGCTCCAAAATATGGCTCAGGCCTCGAAATTGGGATATTTGGGATATTTTGAAAACTGCAGGGGAGTTTGGGACAAATGTGACCAAACGCCGCTTTCAGTACTTGGCATATGTTGGGTATAAAAAGTCGTAATTTCAAACTGCGAATACGTGCAGAGAGCCAGAATTTGGCTCCAAAATATGGCTCAGGCCTCGAAATTGGGATATTTGGGATATTTTGAAAACTGCAGGGAGGTTTGGGACAAATGTGACCAAACGCCGCTTTCAGTACTTGGCATATGTTGGGTATAAAAAGTCGTAATTTCAAACTGCGAATACGTGCAGAGAGCCAGAATTTGGCTCCAAAATATGGCTCAGGCCTCGAAATTGGGATATTTGGGATATTTTGAAAACTGCAGGGAGGTTTGGGACAAATGTGACCAAACGCCGCTTTCAGTACTTGGCATATGTTGGGTATAAAAAGTCGTAATTTCAAACTGCGAATACGTGCAGAGAGCCAGAATTTGGCTCCAAAATATGGCTCAGGCCTCGAAATTGGGATATTTGGGATATTTTGAAAACTGCAGGGGAGTTTGGGACAAATGTGACCAAACGCCGCTTTCAGTACTTGGCATATGTTGGGTATAAAAAGTCGTAATTTCAAACTGCGAATACGTGCAGAGAGCCAGAATTTGGCTCCAAAATATGGCTCAGGCCTCGAAATTGGGATATTTGGGATATTTTGAAAACTGCAGGGGAGGTTTGGGACAAATGTGACCAAACGCCGCTTTCAGTACTTGGCATATGTTGGGTATAAAAAGACGTAATTTCAAACTGCGAATACGTGCAGAGAGCCAGAATTTGGCTCCAAAATATGGCTCAGGCCTCGAAATTGGGATATTTGGGATATTTTGAAAACTGCAGGGGAGTTTGGGACAAATGTGACCAAACGCCGCTTTCAGTACTTGGCATATGTTGGGTATAAAAAGTCGTAATTTCAAACTGCGAATACGTGCAGAGAGCCAGAATTTGGCTCCAAAATATGGCTCAGGCCTCGAAATTGGGATATTTTGGGATATTTTGAAAACTGCAGGGGAGTTTGGGACAAATATGACCAAACGCCGCTTTCAGTACTTGGCATATGTTGGGTATAAAAAGTTGCAATTTCAAACTGCGAATACGTGCAGAGAGCCAGAATTTGGCTCCAAAATATGGCTCAGGCCTCGAAATTGGGATATTTGGGATATTTCGAAAACTGCAGGGGAGTTGTGCAAAATGTGAATCACTGCCGCTTTCAGTACTTGGCATATGTTGGGTATAAAAAGTCGTAATATCAAACTGCGAATACGTGCAAAGAGCCAGAATTTGGCTCCAAAATATGGCTCAGGCCTCGAAATTGGGATATTTGGGATATTTTGAAAACTGCAGGGAGGTTTGGGACAAATGTGACCAAACGCCGCTTTCAGTACTTGGCATATGTTGGGTATAAAAAGATGTAATTTCAAACTGCGAATACGTGCAGAGAGCCAGAATTTGGCTCCAAAATATGGCTCAGGCCTCGAAATTGGGATATTTGGGATATTTTGAAAACTGCAGGGAGGTTTGGGACAAATGTGACCAAACGCCGCTTTCAGTACTTGGCATATGTTGGGTATAAAAAAGTCGTAATTTCAAACTGCGAATACGTGCAGAGAGCCAGAATTTGGCTCCAAAATATGGCTCAGGCCTCGAAATTGGGATATTTGGGATATTTTGAAAACTGCAGGGGAGTTTGTGCAAAATGTGACTCACTGCCGCTTTCAGTACTTGGCATATGTTGGGTATAAAAAGTCGTAATATCAAACTGCGAATACGTGCAGAGAGCCAGAATTTGGCTCCAAAATATGGCTCAGGCCTCGAAATTGGGATATTTGGGATATTTTGAAAACTGCAGGGGAGGTTTGGGACAAATGTGACCAAACGCCGCTTTCAGTACTTGGCATATGTTGGGTATAAAAAGACGTAATTTCGAACTGCGAATACGTGCAGAGAGCCAGAATTTGGCTCCAAAATATGGCTCAGGCCTCGAAATTGGGATATTTGGGATATTTTAAAAACTGCAGGAGAGTTTGTGCAAATGTGACCAAACGCCGCTTTCAGTACTTGGCATATGTTGGGTATAAAAAGTCGTAATTTCAAACTGCGAATACGTGCAGAGAGCCAGAATTTGGCTCCAAAATATGGCTCAGGCCTCGAAATTGGGATATTTGGGATATTTTGAAAACTGCAGGGAGGTTTGGGACAAATGTGACCAAACGCCGCTTTCAGTACTTGGCATATGTTGGGTATAAAAAAGTCGCAATTTCAAACTGCGAATACGTGCAGAGAGCCAGAATATGGCTCCAAAATATGGCTCAGGCCTCGAAATTGGGATATTTGGGATATTTCGAAAACTGCAGGGGAGATTGTGCAAAATGTGACTCACTGCCGCTTTCAGGACTTGGCATATGTTGGGTATAAAAAGTCGTAATATCAAACTGCGAATACGTGCAAAGAGCCAGAATTTGGCTCCAAAATATGGCTCAGGCCTCGAAATTGGGATATTTGGGATATTTTGAAAACTGCAGGGAGGTTTGGGACAAATGTGACCAAACGCCGCTTTCAGTACTTGGCATATGTTGGGTATAAAAAGACGTAATTTCAAACTGCGAATACGTGCAGAGAGCCAGAATTTGGCTCCAAAATATGGCTCAGGCCTCGAAATTGGGATATTTGGCATATTTTGAAAACTGCGGGGAGGTTTGGGACAAATGTGACCAAACGCCGCTTTCAGTACTTGGCATATGTTGGGTATAAAAAGACGTAATTTCGAACTGCGAATACGTGCAGAGAGCCAGAATTTGGCTCCAAAATATGGCTCAGGCCTCGAAATTGGGATATTTGGAATATTTTGAAAACTGCGTGGAGGTTTGGGACAAATGTGAACAAACCCCGCTTTCAGTACTTGGCATATGTTGGGTATAAAACGACGTAATTTTGAACTGCGAATACGTGCAGAGAGCTAGAATTTGGCTCCAAAATATGGCTCAGGCCTCGAAATTGGGATATTTGGGATATTTCGAAAACTGCAGGGGAGTTTGTGCAAAATGTGTCTCACTTCCGCTTTCAGGACTTGGCATATGTTGGGTATAAAAAGTCGTAATATCAAACTGCGAATACGTGCATAGAGCCAGACTTTGGCTCAAAAATATGCCTCAGGCCTCGAAATTGGGATGTTTGGGATATTTTGAAAACTGGAGGGAGGTTTGGGACAAATGTGACCAAACGCCGCTTTCAGTACTTGGCATATGTTGGGTATAAAAAGTCGCAATTTCAAACTGCGAATACGTGCAGAGAGCCAGAATTTGGCTCCAAAATATGGCTCAGGCCTCGAAATTGGGATATTTGGGATATTTTGATAACTGCAGGGATGTTTGGGACAAATGTGACCAAACGCCGCTTTCAGTACTTGGCATATGTTGGGTATAAAAAATGTAATTTCAAACTGCGAATACGTGCAGAGAGCCAGAATTTGGCTCCATAATATGGCTCAGGCCTCGAAATTGGGATATTTGGGATATTTTGAAAACTGCAGGGGAGTTTGGGACAAATATGACCAAACGCCGCTTTCAGTACTTGACATATGTTGGGTATAAAAAAGTCGCAATTTCAAACTGCGAATACGTGCAGACAGCCAGAATTTGGCTCCAAAATATGGCTCAGGCCTCAAAATTGGGATGTTTGGGATATTTTGAAAACTGCAGAGGACTTTGGGACAAATATGACCAAACGCCGCTTTCAGTACTTGGCATATGTTGGGTATAAAAAGTCGTAATTTCAAACTGCGAATACGTGCAGAGAGCCAGAATTTGGCTCCAAAATATAGCTCAGGCCTAGATATTGGGATATTTGGGATATTTGGAAAACTGCAGGAAGGTTTGGGACAAATGTGACCAAACGCCGCTTTCAGTACTTCGCATATGTTGGGTATAAAAAAGTCGTAATTTCAAACTGCGAATACGTGCAGAGAGTCAGAATTTGGCTCCAAAATATGGCTCAGGCCTCGAAATTGGGATATTTGGGATATTTTGAAAACTGCAGGGAGGTTTGGGTCAAATGTGACCAAACGCCGCTTTCAGTACTTGGCATATGTTGGGTATAAAAAAGTCGCAATTTCAAACTGCAAATACGTGCAGAGAGCCAGAATATGGCTCCAAAATATGGCTCAGGCCTCGAAATTGGGATATTTGGGATATTTCGAAAACTGCAGGGGAGATTGTGCAAAATGTGACTCACTGCCGCTTTCAGGACTTGGCATATGTTGGGTATAAAAAGTCGTAATATCAAACTGCGAATACGTGCAAAGAGCCAGAATTTGACTCCAAAATATGGCTCAGGCCTCGAAATTGGGATATTTGGCATATTTTGAAAACTGCAGGGGAGGTTTGGGACAAATGTGACCAAAGGCCGCTTTCAGTACTTGGCATATGTTGGGTATAAAAAGACGTAATTTCGAACTGCGAATACGTGCAGAGAGCCAGAATTTGGCTCCAAAATATGGCTCAGGCCTCGAAATTGGGATATTTGGCATATTTTGAAAACTGCGGGGAGGTTTGGGACAAATGTGACCAAACGCCGCTTTCAGTACTTGGCATATGTTGGGTATAAAAAGATGTAATTTCAAACTGCGAATACGTGCAGAGAGCCAGAATTTGGCTCCATAATATGGCTCAGGCCTCGAAATTGGGATATTTGGGATATTTTGAAAACTGCAGGGAGGTTTGGGACAAATGTGACCAAACGCCGCTTTCAGTACTTGGCATATGTTGGGTATAAAAAGATGTAATTTCTAACTGCGAATACGTGCAGAGAGCCAGAATTTGGCTCCAAAATATGGCTCAGGCCTCGAAATTGGGATATTTGGGATATTTTGAAAACTGCAGGGGAGTTTGGGACAAATATTACCAAACGCCGCTTTCAGTACTTGGAATATGTTGGGTATAAAAAGTCGTAATTTCAAACTGCGAATACGTGCAGAGAGCCAGAATTTGGCTCCAAAATATGGCTCAGGCCTCGAAATTGGGATATTTGGGGTATTTTGAAAACTGCAGGGAGTTTGGGCAAAATGTGACCAAACGCCGCTTTCAGTACTTGGCATATGTTGGGTATAAAAAGTCGTAATTTCAAACTGCGAATACGTGCAGAGAGCCAGAATTTGGCTCCAAAATATGGCTCAGGCCTCGAAATTGGGATATTTGGGATATTTTGAAAACTGCAGGGAGGTTTGGGACAAATGTGACCAAACGCCGCTTTCAGTACTTGACATATGTTGGGTATAAAAAGTCGTAATTTCAAACTGCGAATACGTGCAGAGAGCCAGAATTTGGCTCCAAAATATGGCTCAGGCCTCGAAATTGGGATATTTGGGATATTTTGAAAACTGCAGGGGAGGTTTGGGACAAATGTGACCAAACGCCGCTTTCAGTACTTGGCATATGTTGGGTATAAAAAGTCGTAATTTCAAACTGCGAATACGTGCAGAGAGCCAGAATTTGGCTCCAAAATATGGCTCAGGCCTCGAAATTGGGATATTTGGGATATTTTGAAAACTGCAGGGGAGTTTGGGACAAATGTGACCAAACGCCGCTTTCAGTACTTGGCATATGTTGGGTATAAAAAGTCGTAATTTCAAACTGCGAATACGTGCAGAGAGCCAGAATTTGGCTCCAAAATATGGCTCAGGCCTCGAAATTGGGATATTTGGGATATTTTGAAAACTGCAGGGAGGTTTGGGACAAATGTGACCAAACGCCGCTTTCAGTACTTGGCATATGTTGGGTATAAAAAGTCGTAATTTCAAACTGCGAATACGTGCAGAGAGCCAGAATTTGGCTCCAAAATATGGCTCAGGCCTCGAAATTGGGATATTTGGGATATTTTGAAAACTGCAGGGAGGTTTGGGACAAATGTGACCAAACGCCGCTTTCAGTACTTGGCATATGTTGGGTATAAAAAAGTCGTAATTTCAAACTGCGAATACGTGCAGAGAGCCAGAATTTGGCTCCAAAATATGGCTCAGGCCTCGAAATTGGGATATTTGGGATATTTTGAAAACTGCAGGGGAGGTTGTGCAAAATGTGACCAAACGCCGCTTTCAGTACTTGGCATATGTTGGGTATAAAAAGTCGTAATTTCAAACTGCGAATACGTGCAGAGAGCCAGAATTTGGCTCCAAAATATGGCTCAGGCCTCGAAATTGGGATATTTGGGATATTTTGAAAACTGCAGGGAGGTTTGGGACAAATGTGACCAAACGCCGCTTTCAGTACTTGGCATATGTTGGGTATAAAAAGTCGTAATTTCAAACTGCGAATACGTGCAGAGAGCCAGAATTTGGCTCCAAAATATGGCTCAGGCCTCGAAATTGGGATATTTGGGATATTTTGAAAACTGCAGGGGAGGTTTGGGACAAATGTGACCAAACGCCGCTTTCAGTACTTGGCATATGTTGGGTATAAAAAGTCGTAATTTCAAACTGCGAATACGTGCAGAGAGCCAGAATTTGGCTCCAAAATATGGCTCAGGCCTCGAAATTGGGATATTTGGGATATTTTGAAAACTGCAGGGAGGTTTGGGACAAATGTGACCAAACGCCGCTTTCAGTACTTGGCATATGTTGGGTATAAAAAGTCGTAATTTCAAACTGCGAATACGTGCAGAGAGCCAGAATTTGGCTCCAAAATATGGCTCAGGCCTCGAAATTGGGATATTTGGGATATTTTGAAAACTGCAGGGGAGTTTGGGACAAATGTGACCAAACGCCGCTTTCAGTACTTGGCATATGTTGGGTATAAAAAGTCGTAATTTCAAACTGCGAATACGTGCAGAGAGCCAGAATTTGGCTCCAAAATATGGCTCAGGCCTCGAAATTGGGATATTTGGGATATTTTGAAAACTGCAGGGAGTTTGGGACAAATGTGACCAAACGCCGCTTTCAGTACTTGGCATATGTTGGGTATAAAAAGTCGTAATTTCAAACTGCGAATACGTGCAGAGAGCCAGAATTTGGCTCCAAAATATGGCTCAGGCCTCGAAATTGGGATATTTGGGATATTTTGAAAACTGCAGGGAGGTTTGGGACAAATGTGACCAAACGCCGCTTTCAGTACTTGGCATATGTTGGGTATAAAAAGTCGTAATTTCAAACTGCGAATACGTGCAGAGAGCCAGAATTTGGCTCCAAAATATGGCTCAGGCCTCGAAATTGGGATATTTGGGATATTTTGAAAACTGCAGGGAGGTTTGGGACAAATGTGACCAAACGCCGCTTTCAGTACTTGGCATATGTTGGGTATAAAAAGTCGTAATTTCAAACTGCGAATACGTGCAGAGAGCCAGAATTTGGCTCCAAAATATGGCTCAGGCCTCGAAATTGGGATATTTGGGATATTTTGAAAACTGCAGGGGAGTTTGGGACAAATGTGACCAAACGCCGCTTTCAGTACTTGGCATATGTTGGGTATAAAAAGTCGTAATTTCAAACTGCGAATACGTGCAGAGAGCCAGAATTTGGCTCCAAAATATGGCTCAGGCCTCGAAATTGGGATATTTGGGATATTTTGAAAACTGCAGGGAGGTTTGGGACAAATGTGACCAAACGCCGCTTTCAGTACTTGGCATATGTTGGGTATAAAAAGTCGTAATTTCAAACTGCGAATACGTGCAGAGAGCCAGAATTTGGCTCCAAAATATGGCTCAGGCCTCGAAATTGGGATATTTGGGATATTTTGAAAACTGCAGGGAGGTTTGGGACAAATGTGACCAAACGCCGCTTTCAGTACTTGGCATATGTTGGGTATAAAAAGTCGTAATTTCAAACTGCGAATACGTGCAGAGAGCCAGAATTTGGCTCCAAAATATGGCTCAGGCCTCGAAATTGGGATATTTGGGATATTTTGAAAACTGCAGGGAGTTTGGGACAAATGTGACCAAACGCCGCTTTCAGTACTTGGCATATGTTGGGTATAAAAAGTCGTAATTTCAAACTGCGAATACGTGCAGAGAGCCAGAATTTGGCTCCAAAATATGGCTCAGGCCTCGAAATTGGGATATTTGGGATATTTTGAAAACTGCAGGGGAGGTTTGGGACAAATGTGACCAAACGCCGCTTTCAGTACTTGGCATATGTTGGGTATAAAAAGTCGTAATTTCAAACTGCGAATACGTGCAGAGAGCCAGAATTTGGCTCCAAAATATGGCTCAGGCCTCGAAATTGGGATATTTGGGATATTTTGAAAACTGCAGGGGAGGTTGTGACAAATGTGACCAAACGCCGCTTTCAGTACTTGGCATATGTTGGGTATAAAAAGTCGTAATTTCAAACTGCGAATACGTGCAGAGAGCCAGAATTTGGCTCCAAAATATGGCTCAGGCCTCGAAATTGGGATATTTGGGATATTTTGAAAACTGCAGGGGAGTTTGGGACAAATGTGACCAAACGCCGCTTTCAGTACTTGGCATATGTTGGGTATAAAAAGTCGTAATTTCAAACTGCGAATACGTGCAGAGAGCCAGAATTTGGCTCCAAAATATGGCTCAGGCCTCGAAATTGGGATATTTGGGATATTTTGAAAACTGCAGGGGAGTTTGGGACAAATGTGACCAAACGCCGCTTTCAGTACTTGGCATATGTTGGGTATAAAAAGTCGTAATTTCAAACTGCGAATACGTGCAGAGAGCCAGAATTTGGCTCCAAAATATGGCTCAGGCCTCGAAATTGGGATATTTGGGATATTTTGAAAACTGCAGGGAGGTTTGGGACAAATGTGACCAAACGCCGCTTTCAGTACTTGGCATATGTTGGGTATAAAAAGTCGTAATTTCAAACTGCGAATACGTGCAGAGAGCCAGAATTTGGCTCCAAAATATGGCTCAGGCCTCGAAATTGGGATATTTGGGATATTTTGAAAACTGCAGGGAGGTTTGGGACAAATGTGACCAAACGCCGCTTTCAGTACTTGGCATATGTTGGGTATAAAAAGTCGTAATTTCAAACTGCGAATACGTGCAGAGAGCCAGAATTTGGCTCCAAAATATGGCTCAGGCCTCGAAATTGGGATATTTGGGATATTTTGAAAACTGCAGGGAGGTTTGGGACAAATGTGACCAAACGCCGCTTTCAGTACTTGGCATATGTTGGGTATAAAAAGTCGTAATTTCAAACTGCGAATACGTGCAGAGAGCCAGAATTTGGCTCCAAAATATGGCTCAGGCCTCGAAATTGGGATATTTGGGATATTTTGAAAACTGCAGGGGAGTTTGGGACAAATGTGACCAAACGCCGCTTTCAGTACTTGGCATATGTTGGGTATAAAAAGTCGTAATTTCAAACTGCGAATACGTGCAGAGAGCCAGAATTTGGCTCCAAAATATGGCTCAGGCCTCGAAATTGGGATATTTGGGATATTTTGAAAACTGCAGGGGAGTTTGGGACAAATGTGACCAAACGCCGCTTTCAGTACTTGGCATATGTTGGGTATAAAAAGTCGTAATTTCAAACTGCGAATACGTGCAGAGAGCCAGAATTTGGCTCCAAAATATGGCTCAGGCCTCGAAATTGGGATATTTGGGATATTTTGAAAACTGCAGGGAGTTTTGGGACAAATGTGACCAAACGCCGCTTTCAGTACTTGGCATATGTTGGGTATAAAAAGTCGTAATTTCAAACTGCGAATACGTGCAGAGAGCCAGAATTTGGCTCCAAAATATGGCTCAGGCCTCGAAATTGGGATATTTGGGATATTTTGAAAACTGCAGGGAGGTTTGGGACAAATGTGACCAAACGCCGCTTTCAGTACTTGGCATATGTTGGGTATAAAAAGTCGTAATTTCAAACTGCGAATACGTGCAGAGAGCCAGAATTTGGCTCCAAAATATGGCTCAGGCCTCGAAATTGGGATATTTGGGATATTTTGAAAACTGCAGGGGAGGTTTGGGACAAATGTGACCAAACGCCGCTTTCAGTACTTGGCATATGTTGGGTATAAAAAGTCGTAATTTCAAACTGCGAATACGTGCAGAGAGCCAGAATTTGGCTCCAAAATATGGCTCAGGCCTCGAAATTGGGATATTTGGGATATTTTGAAAACTGCAGGGAGTTTGGGACAAATGTGACCAAACGCCGCTTTCAGTACTTGGCATATGTTGGGTATAAAAAGTCGTAATTTCAAACTGCGAATACGTGCAGAGAGCCAGAATTTGGCTCCAAAATATGGCTCAGGCCTCGAAATTGGGATATTTGGGATATTTTGAAAACTGCAGGGAGGTTGGGACAAATGTGACCAAACGCCGCTTTCAGTACTTGGCATATGTTGGGTATAAAAAGTCGTAATTTCAAACTGCGAATACGTGCAGAGAGCCAGAATTTGGCTCCAAAATATGGCTCAGGCCTCGAAATTGGGATATTTGGGATATTTTGAAAACTGCAGGGAGGTTTGGGACAAATGTGACCAAACGCCGCTTTCAGTACTTGGCATATGTTGGGTATAAAAAGTCGTAATTTCAAACTGCGAATACGTGCAGAGAGCCAGAATTTGGCTCCAAAATATGGCTCAGGCCTCGAAATTGGGATATTTGGGATATTTTGAAAACTGCAGGGAGGTTTGGGACAAATGTGACCAAACGCCGCTTTCAGTACTTGGCATATGTTGGGTATAAAAAGTCGTAATTTCAAACTGCGAATACGTGCAGAGAGCCAGAATTTGGCTCCAAAATATGGCTCAGGCCTCGAAATTGGGATATTTGGGATATTTTGAAAACTGCAGGGAGTTTGGGACAAATGTGACCAAACGCCGCTTTCAGTACTTGGCATATGTTGGGTATAAAAAGTCGTAATTTCAAACTGCGAATACGTGCAGAGAGCCAGAATTTGGCTCCAAAATATGGCTCAGGCCTCGAAATTGGGATATTTGGGATATTTTGAAAACTGCAGGGAGGTTTGGGACAAATGTGACCAAACGCCGCTTTCAGTACTTGGCATATGTTGGGTATAAAAAGTCGTAATTTCAAACTGCGAATACGTGCAGAGAGCCAGAATTTGGCTCCAAAATATGGCTCAGGCCTCGAAATTGGGATATTTGGGATATTTTGAAAACTGCAGGGAGTTTGGGACAAATGTGACCAAACGCCGCTTTCAGTACTTGGCATATGTTGGGTATAAAAAGTCGTAATTTCAAACTGCGAATACGTGCAGAGAGCCAGAATTTGGCTCCAAAATATGGCTCAGGCCTCGAAATTGGGATATTTGGGATATTTTGAAAACTGCAGGGAGTTTGGGACAAATGTGACCAAACGCCGCTTTCAGTACTTGGCATATGTTGGGTATAAAAAGTCGTAATTTCAAACTGCGAATACGTGCAGAGAGCCAGAATTTGGCTCCAAAATATGGCTCAGGCCTCGAAATTGGGATATTTGGGATATTTTGAAAACTGCAGGGGAGGTTTGGGACAAATGTGACCAAACGCCGCTTTCAGTACTTGGCATATGTTGGGTATAAAAAGTCGTAATTTCAAACTGCGAATACGTGCAGAGAGCCAGAATTTGGCTCCAAAATATGGCTCAGGCCTCGAAATTGGGATATTTGGGATATTTTGAAAACTGCAGGGAGTTTGGGACAAATGTGACCAAACGCCGCTTTCAGTACTTGGCATATGTTGGGTATAAAAAGTCGTAATTTCAAACTGCGAATACGTGCAGAGAGCCAGAATTTGGCTCCAAAATATGGCTCAGGCCTCGAAATTGGGATATTTGGGATATTTTGAAAACTGCAGGGAGGTTTGGGACAAATGTGACCAAACGCCGCTTTCAGTACTTGGCATATGTTGGGTATAAAAAGTCGTAATTTCAAACTGCGAATACGTGCAGAGAGCCAGAATTTGGCTCCAAAATATGGCTCAGGCCTCGAAATTGGGATATTTGGGATATTTTGAAAACTGCAGGGAGTTTGGGACAAATGTGACCAAACGCCGCTTTCAGTACTTGGCATATGTTGGGTATAAAAAGTCGTAATTTCAAACTGCGAATACGTGCAGAGAGCCAGAATTTGGCTCCAAAATATGGCTCAGGCCTCGAAATTGGGATATTTGGGATATTTTGAAAACTGCAGGGGAGGTTTGGGACAAATGTGACCAAACGCCGCTTTCAGTACTTGGCATATGTTGGGTATAAAAAGTCGTAATTTCAAACTGCGAATACGTGCAGAGAGCCAGAATTTGGCTCCAAAATATGGCTCAGGCCTCGAAATTGGGATATTTGGGATATTTTGAAAACTGCAGGGGAGTTTGGGACAAATGTGACCAAACGCCGCTTTCAGTACTTGGCATATGTTGGGTATAAAAAGTCGTAATTTCAAACTGCGAATACGTGCAGAGAGCCAGAATTTGGCTCCAAAATATGGCTCAGGCCTCGAAATTGGGATATTTGGGATATTTTGAAAACTGCAGGGGAGGTTTGGGACAAATGTGACCAAACGCCGCTTTCAGTACTTGGCATATGTTGGGTATAAAAAGTCGTAATTTCAAACTGCGAATACGTGCAGAGAGCCAGAATTTGGCTCCAAAATATGGCTCAGGCCTCGAAATTGGGATATTTGGGATATTTTGAAAACTGCAGGGAGTTTGGGACAAATGTGACCAAACGCCGCTTTCAGTACTTGGCATATGTTGGGTATAAAAAGTCGTAATTTCAAACTGCGAATACGTGCAGAGAGCCAGAATTTGGCTCCAAAATATGGCTCAGGCCTCGAAATTGGGATATTTGGGATATTTTGAAAACTGCAGGGAGGTTTGGGACAAATGTGACCAAACGCCGCTTTCAGTACTTGGCATATGTTGGGTATAAAAAGTCGTAATTTCAAACTGCGAATACGTGCAGAGAGCCAGAATTTGGCTCCAAAATATGGCTCAGGCCTCGAAATTGGGATATTTGGGATATTTTGAAAACTGCAGGGGAGGTTTGGGACAAATGTGACCAAACGCCGCTTTCAGTACTTGGCATATGTTGGGTATAAAAAGTCGTAATTTCAAACTGCGAATACGTGCAGAGAGCCAGAATTTGGCTCCAAAATATGGCTCAGGCCTCGAAATTGGGATATTTGGGATATTTTGAAAACTGCAGGGGAGTTTGGGACAAATGTGACCAAACGCCGCTTTCAGTACTTGGCATATGTTGGGTATAAAAAGTCGTAATTTCAAACTGCGAATACGTGCAGAGAGCCAGAATTTGGCTCCAAAATATGGCTCAGGCCTCGAAATTGGGATATTTGGGATATTTTGAAAACTGCAGGGAGTTTGTGCAAAATGTGACCAACTGCCGCTTTCAGTACTTGGCATATGTTGGGTATAAAAAGTCGTAATTTCAAACTGCGAATACGTGCAGAGAGCCAGAATTTGGCTCCAAAATATGGCTCAGGCCTCGAAATTGGGATATTTGGGATATTTTGAAAACTGCAGGGAGGTTTGGGACAAATGTGACCAAACGCCGCTTTCAGTACTTGGCATATGTTGGGTATAAAAAGTCGTAATTTCAAACTGCGAATACGTGCAGAGAGCCAGAATTTGGCTCCAAAATATGGCTCAGGCCTCGAAATTGGGATATTTGGGATATTTTGAAAACTGCAGGGGAGTTTGTGCAAATGTGACCACTGCCGCTTTCAGTACTTGGCATATGTTGGGTATAAAAAGTCGTAATTTCAAACTGCGAATACGTGCAGAGAGCCAGAATTTGGCTCCAAAATATGGCTCAGGCCTCGAAATTGGGATATTTGGGATATTTTGAAAACTGCAGGGAGGTTTGGGACAAATGTGACCAAACGCCGCTTTCAGTACTTGGCATATGTTGGGTATAAAAAGTCGTAATTTCAAACTGCGAATACGTGCAGAGAGCCAGAATTTGGCTCCAAAATATGGCTCAGGCCTCGAAATTGGGATATTTGGGATATTTTGAAAACTGCAGGGAGGTTTGGGACAAATGTGACCAAACGCCGCTTTCAGTACTTGGCATATGTTGGGTATAAAAAGTCGTAATTTCAAACTGCGAATACGTGCAGAGAGCCAGAATTTGGCTCCAAAATATGGCTCAGGCCTCGAAATTGGGATATTTGGGATATTTTGAAAACTGCAGGGAGTTTGGGACAAATGTGACCAAACGCCGCTTTCAGTACTTGGCATATGTTGGGTATAAAAAGTCGTAATTTCAAACTGCGAATACGTGCAGAGAGCCAGAATTTGGCTCCAAAATATGGCTCAGGCCTCGAAATTGGGATATTTGGGATATTTTGAAAACTGCAGGGAGGTTTGGGACAAAATGTGACCAACGCCGCTTTCAGTACTTGGCATATGTTGGGTATAAAAAGTCGTAATTTCAAACTGCGAATACGTGCAGAGAGCCAGAATTTGGCTCCAAAATATGGCTCAGGCCTCGAAATTGGGATATTTGGGATATTTTGAAAACTGCAGGGAGGTTTGGGACAAATGTGACCAAACGCCGCTTTCAGTACTTGGCATATGTTGGGTATAAAAAGTCGTAATTTCAAACTGCGAATACGTGCAGAGAGCCAGAATTTGGCTCCAAAATATGGCTCAGGCCTCGAAATTGGGATATTTGGGATATTTTGAAAACTGCAGGGAGTTTGTGCAAAATGTGACTCACTGCCGCTTTCAGTACTTGGCATATGTTGGGTATAAAAAGTCGTAATTTCAAACTGCGAATACGTGCAGAGAGCCAGAATTTGGCTCCAAAATATGGCTCAGGCCTCGAAATTGGGATATTTGGGATATTTTGAAAACTGCAGGGAGGTTTGGGACAAATGTGACCAAACGCCGCTTTCAGTACTTGGCATATGTTGGGTATAAAAAGTCGTAATTTCAAACTGCGAATACGTGCAGAGAGCCAGAATTTGGCTCCAAAATATGGCTCAGGCCTCGAAATTGGGATATTTGGGATATTTTGAAAACTGCAGGGAGTTTGGGACAAATGTGACCAAACGCCGCTTTCAGTACTTGGCATATGTTGGGTATAAAAAGTCGTAATTTCAAACTGCGAATACGTGCAGAGAGCCAGAATTTGGCTCCAAAATATGGCTCAGGCCTCGAAATTGGGATATTTGGGATATTTTGAAAACTGCAGGGAGGTTTGGGACAAATGTGACCAAACGCCGCTTTCAGTACTTGGCATATGTTGGGTATAAAAAGTCGTAATTTCAAACTGCGAATACGTGCAGAGAGCCAGAATTTGGCTCCAAAATATGGCTCAGGCCTCGAAATTGGGATATTTGGGATATTTTGAAAACTGCAGGGGAGTTTGTGCAAAATGTGACTCACTGCCGCTTTCAGTACTTGGCATATGTTGGGTATAAAAAGTCGTAATTTCAAACTGCGAATACGTGCAGAGAGCCAGAATTTGGCTCCAAAATATGGCTCAGGCCTCGAAATTGGGATATTTGGGATATTTTGAAAACTGCAGGGGAGTTTGGGACAAATGTGACCAAACGCCGCTTTCAGTACTTGGCATATGTTGGGTATAAAAAGTCGTAATTTCAAACTGCGAATACGTGCAGAGAGCCAGAATTTGGCTCCAAAATATGGCTCAGGCCTCGAAATTGGGATATTTGGGATATTTTGAAAACTGCAGGGAGGTTTGGGACAAATGTGACCAAACGCCGCTTTCAGTACTTGGCATATGTTGGGTATAAAAAGTCGTAATTTCAAACTGCGAATACGTGCAGAGAGCCAGAATTTGGCTCCAAAATATGGCTCAGGCCTCGAAATTGGGATATTTGGGATATTTTGAAAACTGCAGGGGAGTTTGGGACAAATGTGACCAAACGCCGCTTTCAGTACTTGGCATATGTTGGGTATAAAAAGTCGTAATTTCAAACTGCGAATACGTGCAGAGAGCCAGAATTTGGCTCCAAAATATGGCTCAGGCCTCGAAATTGGGATATTTGGGATATTTTGAAAACTGCAGGGGAGTTTGTGCAAAATGTGACCAAACGCCGCTTTCAGTACTTGGCATATGTTGGGTATAAAAAGTCGTAATTTCAAACTGCGAATACGTGCAGAGAGCCAGAATTTGGCTCCAAAATATGGCTCAGGCCTCGAAATTGGGATGTTTGGGATATTTTGAAAACTGCAGGGAGTTTTGGGACAAATGTGACCAAACGCCGCTTTCAGTACTTGGCATATGATGGGTATAAAAAGTCGTAATTTCAAACTGCGAATACGTGCAGAGAGCCAGAATTTGGCTCCAAAATATGGCTCAGGCCTCGAAATTGGGATATTTGGGATATTTTGAAAACTGCAGGGAGTTTTGGGACAAATGTGACCAAACGCCGCTTTCAGTACTTGGCATATGATGGGTATAAAAAGTCGTAATTTTAAGCAGCGAATACGTGCAGAGAGCCAGAATTTGGCTCCAAAATATGGCTCAGGCCTCGAAATTGGGATATTTGGGATATTTTGAAAACTGCAGGGAGTTTTGGGACAAATGTGACCAAACGCCGCTTTCAGTACTTGGCATATGTTGGGTATAAAAAGTCGTAATTTCAAACTGCGAATACGTGCAGAGAGCCAGAATTTGGCTCCAAAATATGGCTCAGGCCTCGAAATTGGGATATTTGGGATATTTTGAAAACTGCAGGGAGGTTTGGGACAAATGTGACCAAACGCCGCTTTCAGTACTTGGCATATGTTGGGTATAAAAAGTCGTAATTTCAAACTGCGAATACGTGCAGAGAGCCAGAATTTGGCTCCAAAATATGGCTCAGGCCTCGAAATTGGGATATTTGGGATATTTTGAAAACTGCAGGGAGGTTTGGGACAAATGTGACCAAACGCCGCTTTCAGTACTTGGCATATGTTGGGTATAAAAAGTCGTAATTTCAAACTGCGAATACGTGCAGAGAGCCAGAATTTGGCTCCAAAATATGGCTCAGGCCTCGAAATTGGGATATTTGGGATATTTTGAAAACTGCAGGGAGTTTGTGCAAATGTGACCAACTGCCGCTTTCAGTACTTGGCATATGTTGGGTATAAAAAGTCGTAATTTCAAACTGCGAATACGTGCAGAGAGCCAGAATTTGGCTCCAAAATATGGCTCAGGCCTCGAAATTGGGATATTTGGGATATTTTGAAAACTGCAGGGAGGTTTGGGACAAATGTGACCAAACGCCGCTTTCAGTACTTGGCATATGTTGGGTATAAAAAGTCGTAATTTCAAACTGCGAATACGTGCAGAGAGCCAGAATTTGGCTCCAAAATATGGCTCAGGCCTCGAAATTGGGATATTTGGGATATTTTGAAAACTGCAGGGGAGTTTGTGCAAAATGTGACTCACTGCCGCTTTCAGTACTTGGCATATGTTGGGTATAAAAAGTCGTAATTTCAAACTGCGAATACGTGCAGAGAGCCAGAATTTGGCTCCAAAATATGGCTCAGGCCTCGAAATTGGGATATTTGGGATATTTTGAAAACTGCAGGGAGGTTTGGGACAAATGTGACCAAACGCCGCTTTCAGTACTTGGCATATGTTGGGTATAAAAAGTCGTAATTTCAAACTGCGAATACGTGCAGAGAGCCAGAATTTGGCTCCAAAATATGGCTCAGGCCTCGAAATTGGGATATTTGGGATATTTTGAAAACTGCAGGGGAGTTTGTGACAAATGTGACCAACGCCGCTTTCAGTACTTGGCATATGTTGGGTATAAAAAGTCGTAATTTCAAACTGCGAATACGTGCAGAGAGCCAGAATTTGGCTCCAAAATATGGCTCAGGCCTCGAAATTGGGATATTTGGGATATTTTGAAAACTGCAGGGGAGTTTGGGACAAATGTGACCAAACGCCGCTTTCAGTACTTGGCATATGTTGGGTATAAAAAGTCGTAATTTCAAACTGCGAATAAGTGCCGAGAGCCTGAATTTGGATCCAAAATATGGCTCAGGCCTCGAAAATGGGATGTTTGGGATATTTTCAAACTGCAGGGATTATTGGGACAAATGTGACCAAACGCCACTTTCAGTACTTCGCATATGTTGGGTATCAAAATTCGTAATTTCAAACTGCGAATACGTGCAGAGAGCCAGAATTTGGCTCCAAAATACGGCTCAGGCCTCGAAATTGGGAATGTTTGGGATACTTTGAAAATTGCAGGGGGGATTGGGACAAATGTGACCAAACGCCGCTTTCAGTACTTGGCATATGTTTGGTATAAAAAATTCGTAATTTCATACTGCGAATACGTGCAGAGAGCCAGAATTTGGCTCCAAAATATGGCTCAGGCCTCGAAATTGGGATATTTGGGATATTTCGAAAACTGCAAGGAGGTTTGGCACAAATGTGACCAAACGCCGCATTCAGTACTTAGCATATGTTGGGTATAAAAAGTCGTAATTTCAAACTGCGAATACGTGCAGACAGCCAGAATTTGGCTCCAAAATATGGCTCAGGCCTCAAAATTGGGATGTTTGGGATATTTTGAAAACTGCAGGGGGGTTGGGACAAATGTGACCAAACGCCGCTTTCAGTACTTGGCATATGTTGGGTATAAAAAGTCGTAATTTCAAACTGCGAATACGTGCAGAGAGCCAGAATTTGGCTCCAAAATATGGCTCAGGCCTCGAAATTGGGATATTTGGGATATTTTGAAAACTGCAGGGGAGGTTTGGGACAAATGTGACCAAACGCCGCATTCAGTACTTAGCATATGTTGGGTATAAAAAGTCGCAATTTCAAACTGCGAATACGTGCAGACAGCCAGAATTTGGCTCCAAAATATGGCTCAGGCCTCAAAATTGGGATGTTTGGGATATTTTGAAAACTGCAGGGGGGTTTGTGCAAAATGTGACTCAAACGCCGCTTTCAGTACTTGGCATATGTTGGGTATAAAAAGTCGTAATTTCAAACTGCGAATACGTGCAGAGAGCCAGAATTTGGCTCCAAAATATGGCTCAGGCCTCGAAATTGGGATATTTGGGATATTTTGAAAACTGCAGGGAGGTTTGGGACAAATGTGACCAAACGCCGCTTTCAGTACTTGGCATATGTTGGGTATAAAAAGTCGTAATTTCAAACTGCGAATACGTGCAGAGAGCCAGAATTTGGCTCCAAAATATGGCTCAGGCCTCGAAATTGGGATATTTGGGATATTTTGAAAACTGCAGGGGAGTTTGTGCAAAATGTGACCAACTGCCGCTTTCAGTACTTGGCATATGTTGGGTATAAAAAAGTCGCAATTTCAAACTGCGAATACGTGCAGAGAGCCAGAATTTGGCTCCAAAATATGGCTAAGGGCTCGAAATTGGGATGTTTAGGATATTTTGAAAACTGCAGGCGAGTTTGTGCAAAATGTGACTCACTGCCGCTTTCAGTACTTGGCATATGCTGGGTATAAAAAGTCGTAATATCACACTGCGAATACGTGCAGAGAGCCAGAATTTGGCTCCAAAATATGGCTCAGGCCTCGAAATTGGGATATTTGGGATATTTTGAAAACTGCAGGGAGGTTTGGGACAAATGTGACCAAACGCCGCTTTTAGTACTTGGCATATGTTGGGTATAAAAAAGTCGCAATTTCAAACTGCGAATACGTGCAGAGAGCCAGAATTTGGCTCCAAAATATGGCTAAGGCCTCGAAATTGGGATGTTTAGGATATTTTGAAAACTGCAGGCGAGTTTGTGCAAAATGTGACTCACTGCCGCTTTCAGTACTTGGCATATGTTGGGTATAAAAAGTCGTAATATCAAACTGAAAATACATACAGAGACAGAGAATTTGGCTCAAAAATATGGCTCAGGCCTCGAAATTGGGGTATTTCTGATATTTTGAAAACTGCAGGGAGGCTTGGTACAAATGTGACCAAACGCTGCATTCAGTACTTGGCATATGTTGGGTATAAAAAGACGTAATTTTGAACTGCGAATACGTGCACAGAGCCAGAATTTGGCTCCAAAATATGGCTCAGGCCTCGAAATTGGGATGTTTGGGATACTTTTGAAAACTGCAGGGGAGTTTGTGCAAAATGTGACTCACTGCCGCATCCAGTACTTGGCATATGTTGGGTATAAAAATTCGTAATATCAAACTGCGAATACGTGCAGAGAGCCAGAATTTGGCTCCAAAATATGGCTCAGGCCTCGAAATTATGATATTTTGAAAACTGCAGGGAAGTTTGGGACAAATGTGACCAAACGCCGCTTTCAGTACTTGGCATATGTTGGGTATAAAAAAATCGCAATTTCAAACTGCGAATACGTGCAGAGAGCAAGAATTTGGCTCTAAAATATGGCTCAGGCCTCGAAATTGGGATATTTGGGATATTTCGAAAACTGCAGGGGAGTTTGTGCAAAATGTGACTCACTGCCGCTTTCAGGACTTGGCATATGTTGGGTATAAAAAGTCGTAATATCAAACTGCGAATACGTGCAGAGAGCCAGAATTTGGCTCCAAAATATGGCTCAGGCCTCGATATTGGGATGTTTGGGATATTTTGAAAACTGCAGGAGGGTTTGGGACAAATGTGACCAAACGCCGCTTTCAGTACTTGGCATATGTTGGGTATAAAAAGTCGTAATATCAATCTGCGAATACGTGCAGAGAGCCAGAATTTGGATCCAAAATATGGCTTAGGCCTCGAAATTGGGATGTTTGTTATACTTTGAAAACTGCAGGGGAGTTTGTGCAAAATGTGACTCATTGCCGCTTTCAGGCCTTGGTATATGTTGGGTATAAAAAGTCGTAATATCAAACTGTGAATACGTGCAGAGAGCCAGAATTTGGCTCCAAAATATGGCTCAGGCCTCAAAATTGGGATGTTTGGGATATTTTTAAAACTGCAGGGAGGTTTGGGACAAATGTGACAAAATGCCGCTTTCAGTACGTGGCATATGTTGGTATAAAAAAGTCGCAATTTCAAACTGCAAATACGTGCAGAGAGCCAGAATTTGGCTCCATAATATGGCTCAGGCCTCGAAATTGTGATATTTGGGATATATTTAAAACTGCAGGAGTGTTTGAGCAAAATGTGACTCACTGCCGATTTCAGGACGTGGCATATGTTGGGTGTAAAAAGTCGCAATTTCAAACTGCGAATACGTGCAGAGATCCAGAATTTGGCTCCAAAATATGACTCAGGCCTCGAAATTTGGAAGTTTGGGATATTTTGAAAACTGCAGGGAAGTTTGGGACAAATATGACCAAACGCCGCTTTCAGTACTTGACATATGTTGGGTATAAAAAAGTCGCAATTTCAAACTGCGAATACGTGCAGAGATCCAGAATTTGGCTCCAAAATATGACTCAGGCCTCGAAATTTGGAAGTTTGGGATATTTTGAAAACTGCAGGGAAGTTTGGGACAAATATGACCAAACGCCACTTTCAGTACATGGCATATGTTGGGTATAAAAAGTCGTAATTTCAAACTGCGAATACGTGCAGAGAGCCAGAATTTGGCTCCAAAATATAGCTCAGGCCTAGATATTGGGATATTTGGGATATTTTGAAAACTGCAGGAAGGTTTGGGACAAATGTGACCAAACGCCGCGTCCAGTACTTGGCATATGTTGGGTATAAAAAGTTGTAATATCAAACTGCGAATACGTGCAGAGAGCCCAAATTTGGCTCCAAAATATGGCTCAGGCCTCGAAATTGGGATATTTGGGATATTTTGAAAACTGCAGAGAGGTTTGGGACAAATGTGACAATACGCCGCTTTCAGTACTTGGCATATGTTAGGTATAAAAAGTCGTAATTTCAAACTGCGAATACGTGCAGAGAGCCAGAATATGGCTCCTAAATATGGCTCAGGCCTCGAAATTGGGATATTTGGGATATTACGAAAACTGCAGGGAAGTTTGGGACAAATATGACCAAACGCCGCGTCCAGTACTTGGCATATGTTGGGTATAATAAGTCGTAATTTCAAACTGCAAATAAGTGCCAAGAGCCTGAATTTGGCTCCAAAATATGGCTCAGGCCTCGAAAATGGGATGTTTGGGATATTTTTAAAACTGCAGGGATTATTGGGACAAATGTGACCAAACCCCGCTTTCAGTACTTCGCATATGTTGGGTATAAAAAGTCGTAATTTCAAACTGTGATAAGCTTGCAGAGAGCCAGAATTTGGCTCCAAAATATTGCTCAGGCCTCGAAATTGGGATGTTTGGGATATTTTGAAAACTGCAGGGGAGTTTGTGCAAAATGTGACTCTCTGCCGCGTTCAGTACTTGGCATACGTTGAGTATAAAAAGTCGTAATATCAAACTGCGAATACGTGCATAGAACCAGAATTTGGCTCCAAAATATCGCTCAGGCCTCGAAATTGGGATGTTTGGGAAATTTTTAAAACTGGAGGAAGGTTTGGGACAAATGTGACCAAACGCCACTTTCAGTACTTGGCATATGTTGGGTATAAAAAGTCGTAATTTAAAACTGCGAATACGTGCAAAGAGCCTGAATTTGGCTCCGAAATATGGCTCAGGCCTTGAAATTGGGATGTTTAGGATATTTTGAAAACTGCAGGGGGGTTTGTGCAAAATGTGACTCATTGCCGCTTTCAGTACTTAGCATATGTTGGGTATAATAAGTCGTAATTTCAAACTGCGAATACGTGCAGAGAGCAAGAATTTGGCTCCAAACTATAGCTTAGGCCTCGAAATTGGGATGTTTGGGATATTTTGAAAACTGCAGGGGGGATTGGGACAAGTGTGTCCAACCGCCGTTTTCAGTACTTGGCATATGTTTGGTATAAAAAAGTCGCAATTTCAAACTGCGAATACGTGCAGAGATCCAGAATTTGGCTCCAAAATATGGCTCAGGCCTCGAAATTGGGATATTTGGGATATTTCGAAAACTGCAGGGGAGTTTGTGCAAAATGTGACTCACTGCCGCTTTCAGTACTTGGCATATGTTGGGTATAAAAAGTCGTAATTTCAAACTCAGAATACGTGCAGAGAGCCAGAATTTGGCTCCAATATATGACTCAGGCCTCGAAATTGGGAAGTTTGGGATATTTTTAAAACTGCAGGGATTATTGGGACAAATGTGACCAAACGCCGCTTTCAGTACTTCGCATATATTGGGTATAAAATGTCGTAATTTCAAACTGCGATAAGCGTGCAGAGAGCCAGAATTTGGCTCCAAAATAATGCTCAGGCCTCGAAATTGGGATGTTTGGGATATTTTGAAAACTGCAGGGGAGTTTGTGCAAAATGTGACTCTCTGCCGCTTTCAGTACTTAGCATATGTTGAGTATAAAAAGTCGTAATATCAAACTGCGAATACGTGCATAGAACCAGAATTTGGCTCCAAAATATGGTTCAGGCCTCGATATTGGGATGTTTGGGATATTTTGAAAACTGCAGGGAGCTTTGAGACAAATGTGACCAAACGCCGCTTTCAGTTGCAGGCGATGAGTCACAATAACGTGGCTGAAGTATGATGACCAGACCACACACTAGAAATTGAAGAGACGACGACGTTTCGGTCCGTCCTGGACCATTCTCAAGTCGATTGTGATGAGGACAGGTAGGGACAGGAATTAAATAGGCAAGAGAGAGCTGAGGAGGAAAGTCAGGTGTAGGGGATAGTAGTAATGAGAACTGCAGCAGGCCTATTGGCCCATACGAGGCAGCTCCTATTATAACCACCGAAGGAGATGGTAATAGGAATAAGAAAAGGATAGCAAGGGAGCGTAGAAGACAATGAACAGAAAAAGGGAGAAGAGAGAAAGAAAGGGAAAGAGAAAAAAAAGAAATGGAAGGGGGAAAGCTTATGTTAAGTCACGTTTGTTAGAAAGATTAGAGCATTTGAGTATATACTGTGAAAGGGAAGAGTCCACAGCAACAAACCAGGACTCACGTTCAGTTGGGTACATTGTTAATAAGAGCCGATTCTAAAGACGGCTCAGTGTCGAAATAGAGGCAGGAAAGATATTTTGAAAACTGCAATGGGATGATTCAATCAATGTGATCAAACGCCGCTTTCAGTACTTCGCATATGTTGGGTATAAAAAAGTCGTAATTTTAATCTGCGAATACGTGCAGAGAGCCAGAATTTGGTTCCAAAATATTGCTCAGGACTCGAAAATGGTTTGCTTGGGATATTTTGAAAACTGCAGGGTTGTTTGTTCAAAATGTGACTCACTGCCGTTTTCAGTACTTGGCATATGTTGGGTATAAAAAGTCGTAATATCAAACTGCGAATACGTGCAGAGAGCCAGAATTTGGCTCAAAAATATGGCTCAGGCCTCGAAATTGGGATATTTCGGATATTTTGAATACTGCAGGGATGTATGGGACAAATGTGACCAAACGCTGCTTTCAGTACTTCGCATATGTTGGGTATAAAAAAGTTGTAATTTCAAACAGCGAATACGTGCAGAGAGCCAGAATTTGGCTCAAAAAAATGGCTCAGGCCTCGAAATTGGGATATTTGCGTTATTTTGAAAACTGGAGGGGAGTTTGGGCAAAATGTGACTCACTGCTGCTTTCAGTACTTGGCATATGTTGGGTATAAAAAAGTCGCAATTTCAAACAGCGAATACGTGCAGAGAGCCAGAATATGGCTCTAAAATATGGCTCAGCCCTCGAAATTGGGATATTTGGGATATTTCAAAAACTGCTGGGAAGATTGTGCAAAATGTGACTCACTGCCGCTTTCAGGATTTGGCATATGTTGGGTATAAAAAGTTGAAATATCAAACTGCGAATACGTGCAGAGAGCCAGAATTTGACTCCAAAATATGGCTCAGGCCTCGAAATTGGGATATTTGGGATACTTTGAAAACTGCAGGGAGGTTTGGTACAAATTTGACCAAACTCTGCTTTCAGTACTTGGCATATGTTGGGTATAAAAAGTCGTAATTTCAAACTGCGAATACGTGCAGAGAGCCAGAATTTGGCTCAAAAATATGGCTCAGGCCTCGAAATTGGGATATTTGCGTTATTTTGAAAACTGGAGGGGAGTTTGGGCAAAATGTGACTCACTGCCGCTTTCAGGACTTGGCATATGTTGGGTATAAAAAGTCGAAATATCAAACTGCGAATACGTGCAGAGAGCCAGAATTTGACTCCAAAATATGGCTCAGGCCTCGAAATTGGGATATTTGGGATACTTTGAAAACTGCAGGGAGGTTTGGTGCAAATGTGACAAAACGCCGCTTTCAGTACTTTGCATATGTTGGGTATAAAAAAGTCGTAATTTCAAACAGCGAATACGTGCAGAGAGCCAGAATTTGGCTCCTAAATATGGATCAGCTTTCGATATTGGGATGTTTGGGATATTTTTAAAACTGCAGGGAGGTTTGGGACAAATGTGACCAAATGCCGCTTTCAGTACTTGGCATATGTTGGGTATAAAAAGTCGTAATATAAAACTGCGAATACGTGCAGAGAGCCCAAATTTGGCTCCAAAATATGGCTCAGGCCTCGAAATTGGGATATTTGGGATATTTTGAAAACTGCAGAGAGGTTTGGGACAAATGTGACAATACGCCGCTTTCAGTACTTGGCATATGTTAGGTATAAAAAAGTTGCAATTTCAAACTGCGAATACGTGCAGAGAGCCAGAATATGGCTCCTAAATATGGCTCAGGCCTCGAAATTGGGATATTTGGGATATTACGAAAACTGCAGGGAAGATTGTGCAAAATGTGACTCACTGCCGCTTTCAGTACTTGGCATATGTTGGGTATAAAAATTCGTAATATCAAACTGCGAATACGGGCAGAGAGCCAGAATTTGACTCCAAAATATGGCTCAGGCCTCGAAATGGGGATATTTGGGATATTTTGAAAACTGCAGGGAGGTTTGTGACAAATGTGACCAAACGCTGCTTTCAGTACTTGGCATATGTTGGGTATAACAAGACGTAATTTCGAACTGCGAATACGTGCTGAGAGCCAGAATTTGGCTCCAAAATATGGCTCAGGCCTCGAAATTAGGATATTTGGGATATTTCGAAAACTACAGGGGAGTTTGTGCAAAATATGACTCACTGCCGCTTTCAGGACTTGGCATATGTAGGGTATAAAAAGTCGTTTGTTACAACTGCGAATACGTGCATAGAGCCAGAATTTGGATAAAAAATATGGCTCCGGCCTCGAAATTAGGGTGTTTAGGATATTTTGAAAACTGCAGGGGAGTTTGTGCAAAATTTGCAGTCTCCGTGGTGTAGTGGTAAGACACTCGCCTAGCGTTCCGCGAGCGCTATGTCATGGGTTCGTATCCTGGCCGGGGAGAATTTACTGGGCACAATTCCTTAACTGTAGCCTCTGTTTAACGCAACAGTAAAATGTGTACTTGGATGAAAAAACGATTCTTCGCGGCAGGGGATCGTATTCCAGGGACCTTAGGATTAAGGACTTGCTCGAAACGCTACGCGTACTAGTGGCTGTACAAGAATGTAACAACTCTTGTATATATCTAAAAAAAAAAAAAAAAAAAAAAAAAAAAAAAAATGTGACTCATTGCCGCTTTCAGTACTTTGCATATGTTGGGTATAATAAGTTGTATTTTCAAACTGCGAATACGTGCAGCGAACCAGAACTTTGCTCCAAAATTTGGCTCAGGCTTCGACATTGGGATGTTTTGGATATTTTGAAAACTGCCGGGGGGATTGGGACAAATGTGACCAAACGTCGCTTTCAGTACTTGTCATATGTTGGATATAAAAAGTCTTTATATCAAACTGCGAATACGTGCAGAGAGCCTGAATTTGGCTACAAAATATGGCTCAGGCCTCGGAATTGGGATGTTTAGGATATTTTGAAAACTGCAGGGGGGTTTGTGCAAAATGTGACTCATTGCCGCTTTCAGTACTTGGCATATGTTTGGTATAAAAAGTCGTAATTTCAAACTGCGAATACGTGCAGAGAGCCAGAATTTGGCTCCAAAATATGACTCAGGCCTCGAAATTGGGAAGTTTGGGATATTTTGAAAACTGAAGGGGAGTTCGGGACAAATAGGACCAAACGCTGCTTTCAGTACTTATCATATGTTGGTTATAAAAAGTCGTAATTTCGAACTGCGAATAAGTGCCAAGAGCCTGAATTTGGCTGTAAAATATGGCTCAGGCCTCGAAAATGGGATGTTTGGGATATTTTTAAAACTGCAGGGATTATTGGGACAAATGTGACCAAACGCCGCTTTCAGTACTTGGCATATGTTGGGTATAAAAAGTCGTAATTTCAAACTGCGAATACGTGCAGAGAGCCAGAATTTGGCTCCAAAATATGGCTCAGGCCTCGAAATTGGGATGTTTGGGATATTTTGAAAACTGCAGGGGAGTTTGTGACAAATGTGACCAAACGCCGCTTTCAGTACTTGGCATATGTTGGGTATAAAAAGTCGTAATTTCAAACTGCGAATACGTGCAGAGAGCCAGAATTTGGCTCCAAAATATGGCTCAGGCCTCGAAATTGGGATGTTTGGGATATTTTGAAAACTGCAGGGGAGTTTGGGACAAATGTGACCAAACGCCGCTTTCAGTACTTGGCATATGTTGGGTATAAAAAGTCGTAATTTCAAACTGCGAATACGTGCAGAGAGCCAGAATTTGGCTCCAAAATATGGCTCAGGCCTCGAAATTGGGATGTTTGGGATATTTTGAAAACTGCAGGGGGGTTTGTGCAAAATGTGACTCACTGCCGCTTTCAGTACTTGGCATATGTTGGGTATAAAAAGTCGTAATTTCAAACTGCGAATACGTGCAGAGAGCCAGAATTTGGCTCCAAAATATGGCTCAGGCCTCGAAATTGGGATGTTTGGGATATTTTGAAAACTGCAGGGAGGTTTGGGACAAATGTGACCAAACGCCGCTTTCAGTACTTGGCATATGTTGGGTATAAAAAGTCGTAATTTCAAACTGCGAATACGTGCAGAGAGCCAGAATTTGGCTCCAAAATATGGCTCAGGCCTCGAAATTGGGATATTTGGGATATTTTGAAAACTGCAGGGGAGTTTGTGCAAAATGTGACTCACTGCCGCTTTCAGTACTTGGCATATGTTGGGTATAAAAAGTCGTAATTTCAAACTGCGAATACGTGCAGAGAGCCAGAATTTGGCTCCAAAATATGGCTCAGGCCTCGAAATTGGGATGTTTGGGATATTTTGAAAACTGCAGGGGAGTTTGGGACAAATGTGACCAAACGCCGCTTTCAGTACTTGGCATATGTTGGGTATAAAAAGTCGTAATTTCAAACTGCGAATACGTGCAGAGAGCCAGAATTTGGCTCCAAAATATGGCTCAGGCCTCGAAATTGGGATGTTTGGGATATTTTGAAAACTGCAGGGGAGTTTGTGCAAAATGTGACTCACTGCCGCTTTCAGTACTTGGCATATGTTGGGTATAAAAAGTCGTAATATCAAACTGCGAATACGTGCAGAGAGCCAGAATTTGGCTCCAAAATATGGCTCAGGCCTCGAAATTGGGATGTTTGGGATATTTTGAAAACTGCAGGGGGGTTTGGGACAAATGTGACCAAACGCCGCTTTCAGTACTTGGCATATGTTGGGTATAAAAAGTCGTAATTTCAAACTGCGAATACGTGCAGAGAGCCAGAATTTGGCTCCAAAATATGGCTCAGGCCTCGAAATTGGGATGTTTGGGATATTTTGAAAACTGCAGGGGAGTTTGTGCAAAATGTGACTCACTGCCGCTTTCAGTACTTGGCATATGTTGGGTATAAAAAGTCGTAATTTCAAACTGCGAATACGTGCAGAGAGCCAGAATTTGGCTCCAAAATATGGCTCAGGCCTCGAAATTGGGATGTTTGGGATATTTTGAAAACTGCAGGGAGGTTTGGGACAAATGTGACCAAACGCCGCTTTCAGTACTTGGCATATGTTGGGTATAAAAAAGTCGTAATTTCAAACTGCGAATACGTGCAGAGAGCCAGAATTTGGCTCCAAAATATGGCTCAGGCCTCGAAATTGGGATATTTGGGATATTTTGAAAACTGCAGGGGAGTTTGGGCAAAATGTGACCAACTGCCGCTTTCAGTACTTGGCATATGTTGGGTATAAAAAGTCGTAATTTCAAACTGCGAATACGTGCAGAGAGCCAGAATTTGGCTCCAAAATATGGCTCAGGCCTCGAAATTGGGATGTTTGGGATATTTTGAAAACTGCAGGGGAGTTTGTGCAAAATGTGACCAAACTGCCGCTTTCAGTACTTGGCATATGTTGGGTATAAAAAGTCGTAATTTCAAACTGCGAATACGTGCAGAGAGCCAGAATTTGGCTCCAAAATATGGCTCAGGCCTCGAAATTGGGATGTTTGGGATATTTTGAAAACTGCAGGGGAGTTTGGGACAAATGTGACCAAACGCCGCTTTCAGTACTTGGCATATGTTGGGTATAAAAAGTCGTAATATCAAACTGCGAATACGTGCAGAGAGCCAGAATTTGGCTCCAAAATATGGCTCAGGCCTCGAAATTGGGATGTTTGGGATATTTTGAAAACTGCAGGGGAGTTTGGGCAAAATGTGACTCAAACTGCCGCTTTCAGTACTTGGCATATGTTGGGTATAAAAAGTCGTAATTTCAAACTGCGAATACGTGCAGAGAGCCAGAATTTGGCTCCAAAATATGGCTCAGGCCTCGAAATTGGGATGTTTGGGATATTTTGAAAACTGCAGGGGGGTTTGGGACAAATGTGACCAAACGCCGCTTTCAGTACTTGGCATATGTTGGGTATAAAAAGTCGTAATTTCAAACTGCGAATACGTGCAGAGAGCCAGAATTTGGCTCCAAAATATGGCTCAGGCCTCGAAATTGGGATGTTTGGGATATTTTGAAAACTGCAGGGGGGTTTGTGCAAAATGTGACTCACTGCCGCTTTCAGTACTTGGCATATGTTGGGTATAAAAAGTCGTAATTTCAAACTGCGAATACGTGCAGAGAGCCAGAATTTGGCTCCAAAATATGGCTCAGGCCTCGAAATTGGGATGTTTGGGATATTTTGAAAACTGCAGGGGAGTTTGGGACAAATGTGACCAAACGCCGCTTTCAGTACTTGGCATATGTTGGGTATAAAAAGTCGTAATTTCAAACTGCGAATACGTGCAGAGAGCCAGAATTTGGCTCCAAACTATGGCTCAGGCCTCGAAATTGGGATGTTTGGGATATTTTGAAAACTGCAGGGATTATTGGGACAAATGTGACCAAACGCCGCTTTCAGTACTTCGCATATATTGGGTATAAAAAGTCGTAATTTCAAACTGCGAATACGTGCAGAGAGCCAGAATTTGGCTCCAAAATATGGCTCAGGCCTCGAAATTGGGATGTTTGGGATATTTTGAAAACTGCAGGGGAGTTTGTGCAAAATGTGACTCACTGCCGCTTTCAGTACTTGGCATATGTTGGGTATAAAAAGTCGTAATATCAAACTGCGAATACGTGCAGAGAGCCAGAATTTGGCTCCAAAATATGGCTCAGGCCTCGAAATTGGGATGTTTGGGATATTTTGAAAACTGCAGGGGAGTTTGGGACAAATGTGACCAAACGCCGCTTTCAGTACTTGGCATATGTTGGGTATAAAAAGTCGTAATTTCAAACTGCGAATACGTGCAGAGAGCCAGAATTTGGCTCCAAAATATGGCTCAGGCCTCGAAATTGGGATGTTTGGGATATTTTGAAAACTGCAGGGGGGTTTGTGCAAAATGTGACTCACTGCCGCTTTCAGTACTTGGCATATGTTGGGTATAAAAAGTCGTAATTTCAAACTGCGAATACGTGCAGAGAGCCAGAATTTGGCTCCAAAATATGGCTCAGGCCTCGAAATTGGGATGTTTGGGATATTTTGAAAACTGCAGGGGGGTTTGGGACAAATGTGACCAACCGCCGCTTTCAGTACTTGGCATATGTTGGGTATAAAAAAGTCGCAATTTCAAACTGCGAATACGTGCAGAGAGCCAGAATTTGGCTCCAAAATATGGCTCAGGCCTCGAAATTGGGATATTTGGGATATTTTGAAAACTGCAGGGGAGTTTGTGCAAAATGTGACTCACTGCCGCTTTCAGTACTTGGCATATGTTGGGTATAAAAAGTCGTAATTTCAAACTGCGAATACGTGCAGAGAGCCAGAATTTGGCTCCAAAATATGGCTCAGGCCTCGAAATTGGGATGTTTGGGATATTTTGAAAACTGCAGGGATTTTGGGACAAATGTGACCAAACGCCGCTTTCAGTACTTGGCATATGTTGGGTATAAAAAGTCGTAATTTCAAACTGCGAATACGTGCAGAGAGCCAGAATTTGGCTCCAAAATATGGCTCAGGCCTCGAAATTGGGATGTTTGGGATATTTTGAAAACTGCAGGGGAGTTTGTGCAAAATGTGACTCAACGCCGCTTTCAGTACTTGGCATATGTTGAGTATAAAAAGTCGTAATATCAAACTGCGAATACGTGCAGAGAGCCAGAATTTGGCTCCAAAATATGGCTCAGGCCTCGATATTGGGATGTTTGGGATATTTTGAAAACTGCAGGGAGTTTGGGACAAATGTGACCAAACGCCGCTTTCAGTACTTGGCATATGTTGGGTATAAAAAGTCGTAATTTCAAACTGCGAATACGTGCAGAGAGCCAGAATTTGGCTCCAAAATATGGCTCAGGCCTCGAAATTGGGATATTTGGGATATTTTGAAAACTGCAGGGGAGTTTGTGCAAAATGTGACTCACTGCCGCTTTCAGTACTTGGCATATGTTGGGTATAAAAAGTCGTAATATCAAACTGCGAATACGTGCAGAGAGCCAGAATTTGGCTCCAAAATATGGCTCAGGCCTCGAAATTGGGATATTTGGGATATTTTGAAAACTGCAGGGGAGTTTGGGACAAATGTGACCAAACGCCGCTTTCAGTACTTGGCATATGTTGGGTATAAAAAGTCGTAATTTCAAACTGCGAATACGTGCAGAGAGCCAGAATTTGGCTCCAAAATATGGCTCAGGCCTCGAAATTGGGATGTTTGGGATATTTTGAAAACTGCAGGGGAGTTTGGGCAAAATGTGACCAACTGCCGCTTTCAGTACTTGGCATATGTTGGGTATAAAAAATCGTAAATTCAAACTGCGAATACGTGCAGAGAGCCAGAATTTGGCTCCAAAATATGGCTCAGGCCTCGAAATTGGGATATTTGGGATATTTTGAAAACTGCAGGGGAGATTGTGCAAAATGTGACTCACTGCCGCTTCCAGTACTTGGCATATGTTGGGTATAAAAAGTCGTAATATCAAACTGCGAATACGTGCAGAGAGCCAGAATTTGGCTCCAAAATATGGCTCAGGCCTCGAAATTGGGATGTTTGGGATACTTTGAAAACTGCAGGGAGGTTTGGGACAAATGTGACCAAACGCCGCTTTCAGTACTTGGCATATGTTGGGTATAAAAAGTCGTAATTTCAAACTGCGAATACGTGCAGAGAGCCAGAATTTGGCTCCAAAATATGGCTCAGGCCTCGAAATTGGGATGTTTGGGATATTTTGAAAACTGCAGGGGAGTTTGTGCAAAATGTGACTCAACGCCGCTTTCAGTACTTGGCATATGTTGGGTATAAAAAGTCGTAATTTCAAACTGCGAATACGTGCAGAGAGCCAGAATTTGGCTCCAAAATATGGCTCAGGCCTCGAAATTGGGATGTTTGGGATATTTTGAAAACTGCAGGGAGGTTTGGTGCAAATGTGACCAAACGCCGCTTTCAGTACTTGGCATATGTTGGGTATAAAAAGTCGTAATTTCAAACTGCGAATACGTGCAGAGAGCCAGAATTTGGCTCCAAAATATGGCTCAGGCCTCGAAATTGGGATGTTTGGGATATTTTGAAAACTGCAGGGAGGTTTGGGACAAATGTGACCAAACGGCGCTTTCAGTACTTGGCATATGTTGGGTATAAAAAGTCGTAATTTCAAACTGCGAATACGTGCAGAGAGCCAGAATTTGGCTCCAAAATATGGCTCAGGCCTCGAAATTGGGATGTTTGGGATATTTTGAAAACTGCAGGGGGGTTTGGGACAAATGTGACCAAACGCCGCTTTCAGTACTTGGCATATGTTGGGTATAAAAAGTCGTAATATCAAACTGCGAATACGTGCAGAGAGCCAGAATTTGGCTCCAAAATATGGCTCAGGCCTCGATATTGGGATGTTTGGGATATTTTGAAAACTGCAGGGGAGTTTGGGACAAATGTGACCAAACGCCGCTTTCAGTACTTGGCATATGTTGGGTATAAAAAAGTCGTAATTTCAAACTGCGAATACGTGCAGAGAGCCAGAATTTGGCTCCAAAATATGGCTCAGGCCTCGAAATTGGGATGTTTGGGATATTTTGAAAACTGCAGGGGAGTTTGTGCAAAATGTGTCTCACTGCCGCTTTCAGTACTTGGCATATGTTGGGTATAAAAAGTCGTAATATCAAACTGCGAATACGTGCAGAGAGCCAGAATTTGGCTCCAAAATATGGCTCAGGCCTCGAAATTGGGATGTTTGGGATATTTTGAAAACTGCAGGGAGTTTGGGACAAATGTGACCAAACGCCGCTTTCAGTACTTGGCATATGTTGGGTATAAAAAGTCGTAATTTCAAACTGCGAATACGTGCAGAGAGCCAGAATTTGGCTCCAAAATATGGCTCAGGCCTCGAAATTGGGATGTTTGGGATATTTTGAAAACTGCAGGGGAGTTTGTGCAAAATGTGACCAAACGCCGCTTTCAGTACTTGGCATATGTTGGGTATAAAAAGTCGTAATTTCAAACTGCGAATACGTGCAGAGAGCCAGAATTTGGCTCCAAAATATGGCTCAGGCCTCGAAATTGGGATGTTTGGGATATTTTGAAAACTGCAGGGGAGTTTGTGACAAATGTGACCAAACGCCGCTTTCAGTACTTGGCATATGTTGGGTATAAAAAGTCGTAATTTCAAACTGCGAATACGTGCAGAGAGCCAGAATTTGGCTCCAAAATATGGCTCAGGCCTCGAAATTGGGATGTTTGGGATATTTTGAAAACTGCAGGGGAGTTTGTGCAAAATGTGACTCAACGCCGCTTTCAGTACTTGGCATATGTTGGGTATAAAAAGTCGTAATTTCAAACTGCGAATACGTGCAGAGAGCCAGAATTTGGCTCCAAAATATGGCTCAGGCCTCGAAATTGGGATGTTTGGGATATTTTGAAAACTGCAGGGGAGTTTGTGACAAATGTGACCAAACGCCGCTTTCAGTACTTGGCATATGTTGGGTATAAAAAGTCGTAATTTCAAACTGCGAATACGTGCAGAGAGCCAGAATTTGGCTCCAAAATATGGCTCAGGCCTCGAATTGGGATGTTTGGGATATTTTGAAAACTGCAGGGGAGTTTGGGACAAATGTGACCAAACGCCGCTTTCAGTACTTGGCATATGTTGGGTATAAAAAGTCGTAATTTCAAACTGCGAATACGTGCAGAGAGCCAGAATTTGGCTCCAAAATATGGCTCAGGCCTCGAAATTGGGATGTTTGGGATATTTTGAAAACTGCAGGGGGGTTTGTGACAAATGTGACCAAACGCCGCTTTCAGTACTTGGCATATGTTGGGTATAAAAAGTCGTAATATCAAACTGCGAATACGTGCAGAGAGCCAGAATTTGGCTCCAAAATATGGCTCAGGCCTCGAAATTGGGATGTTTGGGATATTTTGAAAACTGCAGGGGAGTTTGTGCAAAATGTGACCAAACGCCGCTTTCAGTACTTGGCATATGTTGGGTATAAAAAGTCGTAATTTCAAACTGCGAATACGTGCAGAGAGCCAGAATTTGGCTCCAAAATATGGCTCAGGCCTCGAAATTGGGATATTTGGGATATTTTGAAAACTGCAGGGGAGTTTGTGCAAAATGTGACTCACTGCCGCTTTCAGTACTTGGCATATGTTGGGTATAAAAAGTCGTAATATCAAACTGCGAATACGTGCAGAGAGCCAGAATTTGGCTCCAAAATATGGCTCAGGCCTCGAAATTGGGATGTTTGGGATATTTTGAAAACTGCAGGGGGGTTTGGGACAAATGTGACCAAACGCCGCTTTCAGTACTTGGCATATGTTGGGTATAAAAAGTCGTAATATCAAACTGCGAATACGTGCAGAGAGCCAGAATTTGGCTCCAAAATATGGCTCAGGCCTCGAAATTGGGATGTTTGGGATATTTTGAAAACTGCAGGGGAGTTTGTGCAAAATGTGACCAAACGCCGCTTTCAGTACTTGGCATATGTTGGGTATAAAAAGTCGTAATTTCAAACTGCGAATACGTGCAGAGAGCCAGAATTTGGCTCCAAAATATGGCTCAGGCCTCGAAATTGGGATGTTTGGGATATTTTGAAAACTGCAGGGGAGTTTGTGCAAAATGTGACCAAACGCCGCTTTCAGTACTTGGCATATGTTGGGTATAAAAAGTCGTAATATCAAACTGCGAATACGTGCAGAGAGCCAGAATTTGGCTCCAAAATATGGCTCAGGCCTCGAAATTGGGATGTTTGGGATATTTTGAAAACTGCAGGGGAGTTTGGGACAAATGTGACCAAACGCCGCTTTCAGTACTTGGCATATGTTGGGTATAAAAAGTCGTAATTTCAAACTGCGAATACGTGCAGAGAGCCAGAATTTGGCTCCAAAATATGGCTCAGGCCTCGAAATTGGGATGTTTGGGATATTTTGAAAACTGCAGGGGAGTTTGTGCAAATGTGACCAAACGCCGCTTTCAGTACTTGGCATATGTTGGGTATAAAAAGTCGTAATATCAAACTGCGAATACGTGCAGAGAGCCAGAATTTGGCTCCAAAATATGGCTCAGGCCTCGAAATTGGGATGTTTGGGATATTTTGAAAACTGCAGGGGAGTTTGTGACAAATGTGACCAAACGCCGCTTTCAATACTTGGCATATGTTGGGTATAAAAAGTCGTAATATCAAACTGCGAATACGTGCAGAGAGACAGAATTTGGCTCCAATTTATGGCTCAGGCCTCGAAATTGGGATATTTGGGATATTCTGAAAACTGCAGGGGAGTTTGTGCAAAATGTGACTCACTGCCGCTTTCAGTACTTGGCATATGTTGGTATAAAAAGTCGTAATATCAAACTGCGAATACGTGCAGAGAGCCAGAATTTGGCTCCAAAATATGGCTCAGGCCTCGAAATTGGGATGTTTGGGATATTTTGAAAACTGCAGGGGGGTTTGTGACAAATGTGACCAAACGCCGCTTTCAGTACTTGGCATATGTTGGTATAAAAAGTCGTAATATCAAACTGCGAATACGTGCAGAGAGCCAGAATTTGGCTCCAAAATATGGCTCAGGCCTCGATATTGGGATGTTTGGAATATTTTGAAACTGCAGGGGAGTTTGTGCAAAATGTGATCAAACGCCGCTTTCAGTACTTTGCATATGTTGGGTATAAAAAGTCGTAATTTCAAACTGCGAATACGTGCAGAGAGCCAGAATTTGGCTCCAAAATATGACTCAGGCCTCGAAAGTGGGATATTTGGGATATTTCGAAAACTGCAGGGGAGTTTGTGCAAAATGTGACCAAACGCCGCTTTCAGTACTTGGCATATGTTGGGTATAAAAAGTCGTAATATCAAACTGCGAATACGTGCAGAGAGCCAGAATTTGGCTCCAAAATATGGCTCAGGCCTCGAAATTGGGATGTTTGGGATATTTTGAAAACTGCAGGGGGTTTGTGACAAATGTGACCAAACGCCGCTTTCAGTACTTGGCATATGTTGGGTATAAAAAGTCGTAATATCAAACTGCGAATACGTGCAGAGAGCCAGAATTTGGCTCCAAAATATGGCTCAGGCCTCGAAATTGGGATGTTTGGGATATTTTGAAAACTGCAGGGGAGTTTGTGCAAAATGTGACCAAACGCCGCTTTCAGTACTTGGCATATGTTGGGTATAAAAAGTCGTAATTTCAAACTGCGAATACGTGCAGAGAGCCAGAATTTGGCTCCAAAATATGGCTCAGGCCTCGAAATTGGGATATTTGGGATATTTTGAAAACTGCAGGGGAGTTTGTGCAAAATGTGACTCACTGCCGCTTTCAGTACTTGGCATATGTTGGGTATAAAAAGTCGTAATATCAAACTGCGAATACGTGCAGAGAGCCAGAATTTGGCTCCAAAATATGGCTCAGGCCTCGAAATTGGGATGTTTGGGATATTTTGAAAACTGCAGGGGAGTTTGGGACAAAATGTGACCAAACGCCGCTTTCAGTACTTGGCATATGTTGGGTATAAAAAGTCGTAATTTCAAACTGCGAATACGTGCAGAGAGCCAGAATTTGGCTCCAAAATATGGCTCAGGCCTCGAAATTGGGATGTTTGGGATATTTTGAAAACTGCAGGGGGGTTTGTGACAAATGTGACCAAACGCCGCTTTCAGTACTTGGCAGATGTTGGGTATAAAAGTCGTAATATCAAACTGCGAATACGTGCAGAGAGCCAGAATTTGGCTCCAAAATATGGCTCAGGCCTCGATATTGGGATGTTTGGGATATTTTGAAAACTGCAGGGGAGTTTGTGCAAAATGTGACCAAACGCCGCTTTCAGTACTTCGCATATGTTGGGTATAAAAAAGTCGTAATTTCAAACTGCGAATACGTGCAGAGAGCCAGAATTTGGCTCCAAAATATAGCTCAGGCCTCGAAATTGGATATTTTGGGATATTTTGAAAACTGCAGGGGAGTTTGTGCAAAATGTGACTCACTGCCGCGTCCAGTACTTGGCATATGTTGGGTATAAAAAGTCGTAATATCAAACTGCGAATACGTGCAGAGAGCCAGAATTTGGCTCCAAAATATGGCTCAGGCCTCGAAAATGGGATGTTTGGGATATTTTGAAAACTGCAGGGGGGATTGTGACAAATGTGACCAAACGCCGCTTTCAGTACTTGGCATATGTTTGGTATAAAAAGTCGTAATATCAAACTGCGAATACGTGCAGAGAGCCAGAATTTGGCTCCAAAATATGGCTCAGGCCTCGATATTGGGATGTTTGGGATATTTTGAAAACTGCAGGGGAGTTTGTGCAAAATGTGACCAAACGCCGCTTTCAGTACTTCGCATATGTTGGGTATAAAAAAGTCGTAATTTCAAACTGCGAATACGTGCAGAGAGCCAGAATTTGGCTCCAAAATATGACTCAGGCCTCGAAATTGGGATATTTGGGATATTTTGAAAACTGCAGGGGAGTTTGTGCAAAATGTGACTCACTGCCGCTTTCAGTACTTGGCATATGTTGGGTATAAAAATTCGTAATATCAAACTGCGAATACGTGCAGAGAGCCAGAATTTGGCTCCAAAATATGGCTCAGGCCTCGAAATTGGGATGTTTGGGATATTTTGAAAACTGCAGGGAGGTTTGGGACAAATGTGACCAAACGCCGCTTTCAGTACTTGGCATATGTTGGTATAAAAAGTCGTAATTTCAAACTGCGAATACGTGCAGAGAGCCAGAATTTGGCTCCAAAATATGGCTAAGGCCTCGAAATTGGGATATTTGGGATATTTTGAAAACTTCAGGGGAGTTTGTGCAAAATGTGACTCACTGCCGCTTTCAGTACTTGGCATATGTTGGGTATAAAAAGTCGTAATTTCATACTGCGAATACGTGCAGAGAGCCAGAATTTGGCTCCAAAATATGGCTCAGGCCTCGAAATTGGGATGTTTGGGATATTTTGAAAACTGCAGGGGAGTTTGGGACAAAATGTGACCAAACGCCGCTTTCAGTACTTGGCATATGTTGGGTATAAAAAGTCGTAATTTCAAACTGCGAATACGTGCAGAGAGCCAGAATTTGGCTCCAAAATATGGCTCAGGCCTCGATATTGGGATGTTTGGGATATTTTGAAAACTGCAGGGGAGTTTGGGACAAATGTGACCAAACGCCGCTTTCAGTACTTGGCATATGTTGGGTATAAAAAGTCGTAATATCAAACTGCGAATACGTGCAGAGAGCCAGAATTTGGCTCCAAAATATGGCTCAGGCCTCGAAATTGGGATGTTTGGGATATTTTGAAAACTGCAGGGGAGTTTGTGCAAAATGTGACCAAACGCCGCTTTCAGTACTTGGCATATGTTGGGTATAAAAAGTCGTAATTTCAAACTGCGAATACGTGCAGAGAGCCAGAATTTGGCTCCAAAATATGGCTCAGGCCTCGAAATTGGGATGTTTGGGATATTTTGAAAACTGCAGGGGAGTTTGTGCAAAATGTGACCAAACGCCGCTTTCAGTACTTGGCATATGTTGGGTATAAAAAGTCGTAATTTCAAACTGCGAATACGTGCAGAGAGCCAGAATTTGGCTCCAAAATATGGCTCAGGCCTCGAAATTGGGATATTTGGGATATTTTGAAAACTGCAGGGGAGTTTGTGCAAAATGTGACTCAACGCCGCTTTCAGTACTTGGCATATGTTGGGTATAAAAAGTCGTAATATCAAACTGCGAATACGTGCAGAGAGCCAGAATTTGGCTCCAAAATATGGCTCAGGCCTCGAAATTGGGATGTTTGGGATATTTTGAAAACTGCAGGGGAGTTTGGGACAAATGTGACCAAACGCCGCTTTCAGTACTTGGCATATGTTGGGTATAAAAAGTCGTAATTTCAAACTGCGAATACGTGCAGAGAGCCAGAATTTGGCTCCAAAATATGGCTCAGGCCTCGAAATTGGGATGTTTGGGATATTTTGAAAACTGCAGGGGAGTTTGTGCAAAATGTGACCAAACGCCGCTTTCAGTACTTGGCATATGTTGGGTATAAAAAGTCGTAATTTCAAACTGCGAATACGTGCAGAGAGCCAGAATTTGGCTCCAAAATATGGCTCAGGCCTCGAAATTGGGATGTTTGGGATATTTTGAAAACTGCAGGGGAGTTTGTGCAAAATGTGACCAAACGCCGCTTTCAGTACTTGGCATATGTTGGGTATAAAAAGTCGTAATTTCAAACTGCGAATACGTGCAGAGAGCCAGAATTTGGCTCCAAAATATGGCTCAGGCCTCGAAATTGGGATGTTTGGGATATTTTGAAAACTGCAGGGGAGTTTGTGACAAATGTGACCAAACGCCGCTTTCAGTACTTGGCATATGTTGGGTATAAAAAGTCGTAATATCAAACTGCGAATACGTGCAGAGAGCCAGAATTTGGCTCCAAAATATGGCTCAGGCCTCGAAATTGGGATGTTTGGGATATTTTGAAAACTGCAGGGGAGTTTGGGACAAATGTGACCAAACGCCGCTTTCAGTACTTGGCATATGTTGGGTATAAAAAGTCGTAATTTCAAACTGCGAATACGTGCAGAGAGCCAGAATTTGGCTCCAAAATATGGCTCAGGCCTCGAAATTGGGATGTTTGGGATATTTTGAAAACTGCAGGGGAGTTTGTGCAAAATGTGACCAAACGCCGCTTTCAGTACTTGGCATATGTTGGGTATAAAAAGTCGTAATATCAAACTGCGAATACGTGCAGAGAGCCAGAATTTGGCTCCAAAATATGGCTCAGGCCTCGAAATTGGGATGTTTGGGATATTTTGAAAACTGCAGGGGAGTTTGTGCACAAATGTGACCAAACGCCGCTTTCAGTACTTGGCATATGTTGGGTATAAAAAGTCGTAATTTCAAACTGCGAATACGTGCAGAGAGCCAGAATTTGGCTCCAAAATATGGCTCAGGCCTCGAAATTGGGATGTTTGGGATATTTTGAAAACTGCAGGGGAGTTTGTGCAAAATGTGACCAAACGCCGCTTTCAGTACTTGGCATATGTTGGGTATAAAAAGTCGTAATATCAAACTGCGAATACGTGCAGAGAGCCAGAATTTGGCTCCAAAATATGGCTCAGGCCTCGAAATTGGGATGTTTGGGATATTTTGAAAACTGCAGGGGAGTTTGTGACAAATGTGACCAAACGCCGCTTTCAGTACTTGGCATATGTTGGGTAAAAAAATTTGTATTACCAAACTGCGAATACGTGCAGAGAGCCAGAATTTGGCTCCAAAATATGGCTCAGGCCTCGATATTGGGATGTTTGGGATATTTTGAAAACTGCAGGGGAGTTTGTGCAAAATGTGACCAAACGCCGCTTTCAGTACTTCGCATATGTTGGGTATAAAAAAGTCGTAATTTCAAACTGCGAATACGTGCAGAGAGCCAGAATTTGGCTCCAAAATATAGCTCAGGCCTCGAAATTGGATATTTGGGATATTTTGAAAACTGCAGGGGAGTTTGTGCAAAATGTGACTCACTGCCGCGTCCAGTACTTGGCATATGTTGGGTATAAAAAGTCGTAATATCAAACTGCGAATACGTGCAGAGAGCCAGAATTTGGCTCCAAAATATGGCTCAGGCCTCGAAATTGGGATGTTTGGGATATTTTGAAAACTGCAGGGGGGATTGTGACAAATGTGACCAAACGCCGCTTTCAGTACTTGGCATATGTTTGGTATAAAAAGTCGTAATATCAAACTGCGAATACGTGCAGAGAGCCAGAATTTGGCTCCAAAATATGGCTCAGGCCTCGATATTGGGATGTTTGGGATATTTTGAAAACTGCAGGGGAGTTTGTGCAAAATGTGACCAAACGCCGCTTTCAGTACTTCGCATATGTTGGGTACAAAAAAGTCGTAATTTCAAACTGCGAATACGTGCAGAGATCCAGAATTTGGCTCCAAAATATGACTCAGGCCTCGAAATTGGGATATTTGGGATATTTCGAAAACTGCAGGGGAGTTTGTGCAAAATGTGACTCACTGCCGCTTTCAGGACTTGGCATATGTTGGGTATAAAGATTCGTAATATCAAACTGCGAATACGTGCATAGAGGCAGAATTTGGCTTCAAAATATGGCTCAGGCCTCGAAATTGGGATGTTTGGGATATTTTGAAAACTGCAGGGAGGTTTGGGACAAATGTGACCAAACACCGCTTTCAGTACTTGGCATATGTTGGTATAAAAAAGTCGCAATTTCAAACTGCGAATACGTGCCGAGAGCCAGAATTTGGCTCCATAATATGGCTCAGGTTTCGAAATTGGGATATTTGGGATATTTTGAAAACTGCAGGGGAGTTTGTGCAAAATGTGACTCACTGCCGCTTTCAGGACTTGGCATATGTTGGGTATAAAAAGTCGTAATTTCAAACTGCGAATACGTGCAGAGAGCCAGAATTTGGCTCCAAAATATGGCTCAGGCTTCGAAATTGGGATGTTTGGGATATTTTGAAAACTGCAGGGGACTTTGGGACAAAAATGACCAAACGCCGCTTTCAGTACTTGGCATATGTTGGGTATAAAAAGTCGTAATTTCAAACTGCGAATACGTGCAGAGAGCCAGAATTTGGCTCCAAAATATGGCTCAGGCCTCGATATTGGGATGTTTGGGATATTTTGAAAACTGCAGGGGAGTTTGGGACAAATGTGACCAAACGCCGCTTTCAGTACTTGGCATATGTTGGGTATAAAAAGTCGTAATATCAAACTGCGAATACGTGCAGAGAGCCAGAATTTGGCTCCAAAATATGGCTCAGGCCTCGAAATTGGGATGTTTGGGATATTTTGAAAACTGCAGGGGAGTTTGGGACAAATGTGACCAAACGCCGCTTTCAGTACTTGGCATATGTTGGGTATAAAAAGTCGTAATTTCAAACTGCGAATACGTGCAGAGAGCCAGAATTTGGCTCCAAAATATGGCTCAGGCCTCGAAATTGGGATGTTTGGGATATTTTGAAAACTGCAGGGGAGTTTGTGACAAATGTGACCAAACGCCGCTTTCAGTACTTGGCATATGTTGGGTATAAAAAGTCGTAATTTCAAACTGCGAATACGTGCAGAGAGCCAGAATTTGGCTCCAAAATATGGCTCAGGCCTCGAAATTGGGATGTTTGGGATATTTTGAAAACTGCAGGGGAGTTTGTGCAAAATGTGACCAAACGCCGCTTTCAGTACTTGGCATATGTTGGGTATAAAAAGTCGTAATTTCAAACTGCGAATACGTGCAGAGAGCCAGAATTTGGCTCCAAAATATGGCTCAGGCCTCGAAATTGGGATATTTGGGATATTTTGAAAACTGCAGGGGAGTTTGTGCAAAATGTGACCAAACTGCCGCTTTCAGTACTTGGCATATGTTGGGTATAAAAAGTCGTAATTTCAAACTGCGAATACGTGCAGAGAGCCAGAATTTGGCTCCAAAATATGGCTCAGGCCTCAAAATTGGGATGTTTGGGATATTTTGAAAACTGCAGGGGGGTTTGTGACAAATGTGACCAAACGCCGCTTTCAGTACTTGGCATATGTTGGGTATAAAAAGTCGTAATATCAATCTGCGAATACGTGCAGAGAGCCAGAATTTGGCTCCAAAATATGGCTCAGGCCTCGATATTGGGATGTTTGGGATATTTTGAAAACTGCAGGGGAGTTTGTGCAAAATGTGACCAAACGCCGCTTTCAGTACTTCGCATATGTTGGGTATAAAAAAGTCGTAATATCAAACTGCGAATACGTGCAGAGAGCCAGAATTTGGCTCCAAAATATGGCTCAGGCCTCGAAATTGGGATATTTGGGATATTTTGAAAACTGCAGGGGAGTTTGTGCAAAATGTGACTCACTGCCGCTTTCAGTACTTGGCATATGTTGGGTATAAAAAGTCGTAATATCAAACTGCGAATACGTGAAGAGAGCCAGAATTTGGCTCCAAAATATGGCTCAGGCCTCGATATTGGGATGTTTGGGATATTTTGAAAACTACAGGGAGTTTTGTGACAAATGTGACCAAACGCCGCTTTCAGTACTTGGCATATGTTGGGTATAAAAAGTCGTAATTTCAAACTGCGAATACGTGCAGAGAGCCAGAATTTGGCTCCAAAATATGGCTCAGGCCTCGAAATTGGGATGTTTGGGATATTTTGAAAACTGCAGGGGGGATTGAGACATACGTGACCAAACGCCGCTTTCAGTACTTGGCATATGTTGGGTATAAACATTCGTAGTTTCAAACAGCGAATACGTGCGAGAGCCAGAATTTGGCTTCAAAATATGACTCAGGCCTCGAAATTGGGATGTTTGGGATATTTTGAAAACTGCAGGGGAGTTTGTGCAAAATGTGACTCACTGCCGCTTTCAGTACTTGGCATATGTTGGGTATAAAAAGTCGTAATATCAAACTGCGAATACGTGCAGAGAGCCAGAATTTGGCTCCAAAATATGGCTCAGGCCTCGAAATTGGGATGTTTGGGATATTTTGAAAACTGCAGGGGGGTTTGGGACAAATGTGACCAAACGCCGCTTTCAGTACTTGGCATATGTTGGTTATAAAAAGTCGTAATATCAAACTGCGAATACGTGCAGAGAGCCAGAATTTGGCTCCAAAATATGGCTCAGGCCTCGGGATGTTTGGGATATTTGGGATATTTTCAAAACTGCAGCAGAGAGCCAGAATTTGGCTCCAAAATATGTCAGGCCTCGAAATTGGGATGTTTGGGATATTTTGAAAACTGCAGGGGAGTTTGTGCAAAATGTGACTCACTGCCGCTTTCAGTACTTGGCATATGTTGGGTATAAAAAGTCGTAATATCAAACTGCGAATACGTGTAGAGAGCCAGAATTTGGCTCCAAAATATGGCTCAGGCCTCGAAATTGGGATGTTTGGGATATTTTGAAAACTGCAGGGGAGTTTGTGACAAATGTGACCAAACGCCGCTTTCAGTACTTGGCATATGTTGGGTATAAAAAGTCGTAATTTCAAACTGCGAATACGTGCAGAGAGCCAGAATTTGGCTCCAAAATATGGCTCAGGCCTCGAAATTGGGATGTTTGGGATATTTTGAAAACTGCAGGGGAGTTTGTGACAAAATGTGACCAAACGCCGCTTTCAGTACTTGGCATATGTTGGGTATAAAAAGTCGTAATATCAAACTGCGAATACGTGCAGAGAGCCAGAATTTGGCTCCAAAATATGGCTCAGGCCTCGAAATTGGGATGTTTGGGATATTTTGAAAACTGCAGGGGAGTTTGTGACAAATGTGACCAAACGCCGCTTTCAGTACTTGGCATATGTTGGGTATAAAAAAGTCGTAATTTCAAACTGCGAATATGTGCAGAGAACCAGAATTTGGCTCCAAAATAAGGCTCAGGCCTCAAAATTGGCATATTTGGGATATTTTGAAAACTGCATGGGAGTTTGTGCAAAATGTGACTCACTGACACTTTCAGTACTTGGCATATGTTGGGTATAAAAAAGTCGTAATTTCAAACTGCGAATACGTGCAGAGAGCCAGAATTTAGCTCCAAAATATGGCTCAGGCCTCGAAATTGGGATATTTGGGATATTTTGAAAACTGCAGGGGAGTTTGTGACAAATGTGACCAAACGCCGCTTTCAGTACTTGGCATATGTTGGGTATAAAAAGTCGTAATTTCAAACTGCGAATACGTGCAGAGAGCCAGAATTTGGCTCCAAAATATGGCTCAGGCCTCGAAATTGGGATGTTTGGGATATTTTGAAAACTGCAGGGGGGATTGTGACAAATGTGACCAAACGCCGCTTTCAGTACTTGGCATATGTTGGGTATAAAAAGTCGTAATATCAAACTGCGAATACGTGCAGAGAGCCAGAATTTGGCTCCAAAATATGGCTCAGGCCTCGATATTGGGATGTTTGGGATATTTTGAAAACTGCAGGGGAGTTTGTGCAAAATGTGACCAAACGCCGCTTTCAGTACTTCGCATATGTTGGGTATAAAAAAGTCGTAATTTCAAATTGCGAATACGTGCAGAGAGCCAGAATTTGGCTCCAAAATATAGCTCAGGCCTCGAAATTGGATATTTTGGGATATTTTGAAAACTGCAGGGGAGTTTGTGCAAAATGTGACTCACTGCCGCGTCCAGTACTTGGCATATGTTGGGTATAAAAAGTCGTAATATCAAACTGCGAATACGTGCAGAGAGCCAGAATTTGGCTCCAAAATATGGCTCAGGCCTCGAAAATGGGATGTTTGGGATATTTTGAAAACAGCAGGGGGGATTGTGACAAATGTGACCAAACGCCGCTTTCAGTACTTGGCATATGTTTGGTATAAAAAGTCGTAATATAAAACTGCGAATACGTGCAGAGAGCCAGAATTTGGCTCCAAAATATGGCTCAGGCCTCGATATTGGGATGTTTGGGATATTTTGAAAACTGCAGGGGAGTTTGTGCAAAATGTGACCAAACGCCGCTTACAGTACTTCGCATATGTTGGGTACAAAAAAGTCGTAATTTCAAACTGCGAATACGTGCAGAGATCCAGAATTTGGCTCCAAAATATGATTCAGGCCTCGAAATTGGGATATTTGGGATATTTCGAAAACTGCAGGGGAGTTTGTGCAAAATGTGACTAACTGCCGCTTTCAGGACTTGGCATATGTTGGGTATAAAGATTCGTAATATCAAACTGCGAATACGTGCATAGAGGGAGAATTTGGCTTCAAAATATGGCTCAGGCCTCAAAATTGGGATGTTTGGGATATTTTGAAAACTGCAGGGAGGTTTGGGACAAATGTGACCAAACGCCGCTTTCAGTACTTGGCATATGTTGGTATAAAAAAGTCGCAATTTCAAACTGCGAATACGTGCAGAGAGCCAGAATTTGGCTCCATAATATGGCTCAGGTTTCGAAATTGGGATATTTGGGATATTTTGAAAACTGCAGGGGAGTTTGTGCAAAATGTGACTCACTGCCGCTTTCAGGACTTGGCATATGTTGGGTATAAAAAGTCATAATTTCAAACTGCGAATACGTGCAGAGAGCCAGAATTTGGCTCCAAAATATGACTCAGGCTTCGAAATTGGGATGTTTGGGATATTTTGAAAACTGCAGGGGACTTTGGGACAAAAATGACCAAACGCCGCTTTCAGTACTTGGCATATGTTGGGTATAATAAGTCGTAATTTCAAACTGCGAATATGTGCGGAAAGCCAGAATTTGGCTCCAAAATATGGCTCAGGCCTCGATATTGGGATGTTTGGGATATTTTGAAAACTGCAGGGGGGATTGGGACAAATGTGACCAAACGCCGCTTTAAGTACTTGGCAAATGTTGGGTATAAAAAGTCGTAATATCAAACTGCGAATACGTGCAGAGAGCCAGAATTTGGCTCCAAAATATGGCTCACGCCTCGATATTGGGATGTTTGGGATATTTTGAAAACTGCAGGAAGGTTTGGGACAAATGTGACCAAACGCCGCTTTCAGTACTTCGCATATGTTGGGTATAAAAAAGTCGTAATTTCAAACTGCGAATACGTGCAGAGAGCCAGAATTTGGCTCCAAAATATAGCTCAGGCCTCGAAATTGGATATTTTGGGATATTTTGAAAACTGCAGGGGAGTTTGTGCAAAATGTGACTCACTGCCGCGTCCAGTACTTGGCATATGTTGGGTATAAAAAGTCGTAATATCAAACTGCGAATACGTGCAGAGAGCCAGAATTTGGCTCCAAAATATGGCTCAGGCCTCGAAAATGGGATGTTTGGGATATTTTGAAAACTGCAGGGGGGATTGTGACAAATGTGACCAAACGCCGCTTTCAGTACTTGGCATATGTTGGGTATAAAAAGTCGTAATATCAAACTGCGAATACGTGCAGAGAGCCAGAATTTGGCTCCAAAATATGGCTCAGGCCTCGATATTGGGATGTTTGGGATATTTTGAAAACTGCAGGGGAGTTTGTGCAAAATGTGACCAAACGCCGCTTTCAGTACTTCGCATATGTTGGGTATAAAAAGTCGTAATTTCAAACTGCGAATACGTGCAGAGAGCCAGAATTTGGCTCCAAAATATGGCTCAGGCCTCGAAATTGGGATATTTGGGATATTTTGAAAACTGGAGGGGAGTTTGTGCAAAATGTGACTCACTGCCGCTTTCAGTACTTGGCTATGTTGGGTATAAAAAGTCGTAATATCAAACTGCGAATACGTGCAGAGAGCCAGAATTTGGCTCCAAAATATGGCTCAGGCCTCGAAATTGGGATGTTTGGGATATTTTGAAAACTGCAGGGGAGTTTTGGACAAATTTGACCAAACGCCGCTTTCAGTACTTGGCATATGTTGGGTATAAAAAGTCGTAATTTCAAACTGCGAATACGTGCAGAGAGCCAGAATTTGGCTCCAAAATATGGCTCAGGCCTCGAAATTGGGATATTTGGGATATTTTGAAAACTGCAGGGGAGTTTGTGCAAAATGTGACTCAACGCCGCTTTCAGTACTTGGCATATGTTGGGTATAAAAAGTCGTAATTTCAAACTGCGAATACGTGCAGAGAGCCAGAATTTGGCTCCAAAATATGGCTCAGGCCTCGAAATTGGGATGTTTGGGATATTTTGAAAACTGCAGGGGAGTTTGTGACAAATGTGACCAAACGCCGCTTTCAGTACTTGGCATATGTTGGGTATAAAAAGTCGTAATATCAAACTGCGAATACGTGCAGAGAGCCAGAATTTGGCTCCAAAATATGGCTCAGGCCTCGAAATTGGGATGTTTGGGATATTTTGAAAACTGCAGGGGAGTTTGGGACAAATGTGACCAAACGCCGCTTTCAGTACTTGGCATATGTTGGGTATAAAAAAGTCGTAATTTCAAACTGCGAATACGTGCAGAGAGCCAGAATTTGGCTCCAAAATATGGCTCAGGCCTCGAAATTGGGATATTTGGGATATTTTGAAAACTGCAGGGGAGTTTGTGCAAAATGTGACTCACTGCCGCTTTCAGTACTTGGCATATGTTGGGTATAAAAAGTCGTAATTTCAAACTGCGAATACGTGCAGAGAGCCAGAATTTGGCTCCAAAATATGGCTCAGGCCTCGAAATTGGGATGTTTGGGATATTTTGAAAACTGCAGGGGGGTTTGTGACAAATGTGACCAAATGCCGCTTTCAGTACTTGGCATATGTTGGGTATAAAAAGTCGTAATATCAAACTGCGAATACGTGCAGAGAGCCAGAATTTCGCTCCAAAATATTGCTCAGGCCTCGAAATTGGGATGTTTGGGATATTTTGAAAACTGCAGGGGAGTTTGTGCAAAATGTGACCAAACGCCGCTTTCAGTACTTGGCATATGTTGGGTATAAAAAGTCGTAATTTCAAACTGCGAATACGTGCAGAGAGCCAGAATTTGGCTCCAAAATATGGCTCAGGCCTCGAAATTGGGATTTTGGGATATTTTGAAAACTGCAGGGGAGTTTGTGCAAAATGTGACTCACTGCCGCTTTCAGTACTTGGCATATGTTGGGTATAAAAAGTCGTAATATCAAACTGCGAATACGTGCAGAGAGCCAGAATTTGGCTCCAAAATATGGCTCAGGCCTCGAAATGGGATGTTTGGGATATTTTGAAAACTGCAGGGGGGTTTGTGACAAATGTGACCAAACGCCGCTTTCAGTACTTGGCATATGTTGGGTATAAAAAGTCGTAATATCAAACTGCGAATACGTGCAGAGAGCCAGAATTTGGCTCCAAAATATGGCTCAGGCCTCGATATTGGGATGTTTGGGATATTTTGAAAACTGCAGGGGAGTTTGTGCAAAATGTGACCAAACGCCGCTTTCAGTACTTGGCATATGTTGGGTATAAAAAAGTCGTAATTTCAAACTGCGAATACGTGCAGAGAGCCAGAATTTGGCTCCAAAATATGGCTCAGGCCTCGAAATTGGGATATTTGGGATATTTTGAAAACTGCAGGGGAGTTTGTGCAAAATGTGACTCACTGCCGCTTTCAGTACTTGGCATATGTTGGGTATAAAAAGTCGTAATATCAAACTGCGAATACGTGCAGAGAGCCAGAATTTGGCTCCAAAATATGGCTCAGGCCTCGAAATTGGGATGTTTGGGATATTTTGAAAACTGCAGGGGAGTTTGTGACAAATGTGACCAAACGCCGCTTTCAGTACTTGGCATATGTTGGGTATAAAAAGTCGTAATATTCAAACTGCGAATACGTGCAGAGAGCCAGAATTTGGCTCCAAAATATGGCTCAGGCCTCGAAATTGGGATGTTTGGGATATTTTGAAAACTGCAGGGGAGTTTGTGCAAAATGTGACCAAACGCCGCTTTCAGTACTTGGCATATGTTGGGTATAAAAAGTCGTAATTTCAAACTGCGAATACGTGCAGAGAGCCAGAATTTGGCTCCAAAATATGGCTCAGGCCTCGAAATTGGGATGTTTGGGATATTTTGAAAACTGCAGGGGAGTTTGTGCAAAATGTGACCAAACGCCGCTTTCAGTACTTGGCATATGTTGGGTATAAAAAGTCGTAATATCAAACTGCGAATACGTGCAGAGAGCCAGAATTTGGCTCCAAAATATGGCTCAGGCCTCGAAATTGGGATGTTTGGGATATTTTGAAAACTGCAGGGGAGTTTGGGACAAATGTGACCAAACGCCGCTTTCAGTACTTGGCATATGTTGGGTATAAAAAGTCGTAATTTCAAACTGCGAATACGTGCAGAGAGCCAGAATTTGGCTCCAAAATATGGCTCAGGCCTCGAAATTGGGATGTTTGGGATATTTTGAAAACTGCAGGGGAGTTTGTGCAAAATGTGACCAAACGCCGCTTTCAGTACTTGGCATATGTTGGGTATAAAAAGTCGTAATATCAAACTGCGAATACGTGCAGAGAGCCAGAATTTGGCTCCAAAATATGGCTCAGGCCTCGAAATTGGGATGTTTGGGATATTTTGAAAACTGCAGGGGAGTTTGTGCAAATGTGACCAAACGCCGCTTTCAGTACTTGGCATATGTTGGGTATAAAAAGTCGTAATTTCAAACTGCGAATACGTGCAGAGAGCCAGAATTTGGCTCCAAAATATGGCTCAGGCCTCGAAATTGGGATATTTGGGATATTTTGAAAACTGCAGGGGAGTTTGTGCAAAATGTGACTCAACGCCGCTTTCAGTACTTGGCATATGTTGGGTATAAAAAGTCGTAATATCAAACTGCGAATACGTGCAGAGAGCCAGAATTTGGCTCCAAAATATGGCTCAGGCCTCGAAATTGGGATGTTTGGGATATTTTGAAAACTGCAGGGGAGTTTGGGACAAATGTGACCAAACGCCGCTTTCAGTACTTGGCATATGTTGGTATAAAAAGTCGTAATTTCAAACTGCGAATACGTGCAGAGAGCCAGAATTTGGCTCCAAAATATGGCTCAGGCCTCGAAATTGGGATGTTTGGGATATTTTGAAAACTGCAGGGGAGTTTGTGCAAAATGTGACTCACGCCGCTTTCAGTACTTGGCATATGTTGGGTATAAAAAGTCGTAATTTCAAACTGCGAATACGTGCAGAGAGCCAGAATTTGGCTCCAAAATATGGCTCAGGCCTCGAAATTGGGATGTTTGGGATATTTTGAAAACTGCAGGGGAGTTTGTGCAAAATGTGACCAAACGCCGCTTTCAGTACTTGGCATATGTTGGGTATAAAAAGTCGTAATTTCAAACTGCGAATACGTGCAGAGAGCCAGAATTTGGCTCCAAAATATGGCTCAGGCCTCGAAATTGGGATGTTTGGGATATTTTGAAAACTGCAGGGGAGTTTGTGACAAATGTGACCAAACGCCGCTTTCAGTACTTGGCATATGTTGGGTATAAAAAGTCGTAATATCAAACTGCGAATACGTGCAGAGAGCCAGAATTTGGCTCCAAAATATGGCTCAGGCCTCGAAATTGGGATGTTTGGGATATTTTGAAAACTGCAGGGGAGTTTGTGAAAATGTGACCAAACGCCGCTTTCAGTACTTGGCATATGTTGGGTATAAAAAGTCGTAATTTCAAACTGCGAATACGTGCAGAGAGCCAGAATTTGGCTCCAAAATATGGCTCAGGCCTCGAAATTGGGATATTTGGGATATTTTGAAAACTGCAGGGGAGTTTGTGCAAAATGTGACAAACTGCCGCTTTCAGTACTTGGCATATGTTGGGTATAAAAAGTCGTAATATCAAACTGCGAATACGTGCAGAGAGCCAGAATTTGGCTCCAAAATATGGCTCAGGCCTCGAAATTGGGATGTTTGGGATATTTTGAAAACTGCAGGGGAGTTTGTGACAAATGTGACCAAACGCCGCTTTCAGTACTTGGCATATGTTGGGTATAAAAAGTCGTAATTTCAAACTGCGAATACGTGCAGAGAGCCAGAATTTGGCTCCAAAATATGGCTCAGGCCTCGAAATTGGGATGTTTGGGATATTTTGAAAACTGCAGGGGAGTTTGTGCAAAATGTGACCAAACGCCGCTTTCAGTACTTGGCATATGTTGGGTATAAAAAGTCGTAATTTCAAACTGCGAATACGTGCAGAGAGCCAGAATTTGGCTCCAAAATATGGCTCAGGCCTCGAAATTGGGATGTTTGGGATATTTTGAAAACTGCAGGGGAGTTTGTGACAAATGTGACCAAACGCCGCTTTCAGTACTTGGCATATGTTGGGTATAAAAAGTCGTAATTTCAAACTGCGAATACGTGCAGAGAGCCAGAATTTGGCTCCAAAATATGGCTCAGGCCTCGAAATTGGGATGTTTGGGATATTTTGAAAACTGCAGGGGAGTTTGTGCAAAATGTGACCAAACGCCGCTTTCAGTACTTGGCATATGTTGGGTATAAAAAGTCGTAATTTCAAACTGCGAATACGTGCAGAGAGCCAGAATTTGGCTCCAAAATATGGCTCAGGCCTCGAAATTGGGATGTTTGGGATATTTTGAAAACTGCAGGGGAGTTTGTGCAAAATGTGACCAAACGCCGCTTTCAGTACTTGGCATATGTTGGGTATAAAAAGTCGTAATATCAAACTGCGAATACGTGCAGAGAGCCAGAATTTGGCTCCAAAATATGGCTCAGGCCTCGAAATTGGGATGTTTGGGATATTTTGAAAACTGCAGGGGGGTTTGTGACAAATGTGACCAAACGCCGCTTTCAGTACTTGGCATATGTTGGGTATAAAAAGTCGTAATTTCAAACTGCGAATACGTGCAGAGAGCCAGAATTTGGCTCCAAAATATGGCTCAGGCCTCGAAATTGGGATGTTTGGGATATTTTGAAAACTGCAGGGGAGTTTGTGCAAAATGTGACCAAACGCCGCTTTCAGTACTTGGCATATGTTGGGTATAAAAAGTCGTAATTTCAAACTGCGAATACGTGCAGAGAGCCAGAATTTGGCTCCAAAATATGGCTCAGGCCTCGAAATTGGGATGTTTGGGATATTTTGAAAACTGCAGGGGAGTTTGTGCAAAATGTGACCAAACGCCGCTTTCAGTACTTGGCATATGTTGGGTATAAAAAGTCGTAATATCAAACTGCGAATACGTGCAGAGAGCCAGAATTTGGCTCCAAAATATGGCTCAGGCCTCGAAATTGGGATGTTTGGGATATTTTGAAAACTGCAGGGGGTTTGGGACAAATGTGACCAAACGCCGCTTTCAGTACTTGGCATATGTTGGGTATAAAAAGTCGTAATTTCAAACTGCGAATACGTGCAGAGAGCCAGAATTTGGCTCCAAAATATGGCTCAGGCCTCGAAATTGGGATGTTTGGGATATTTTGAAAACTGCAGGGGAGTTTGTGCAAAATGTGACCAAACGCCGCTTTCAGTACTTGGCATATGTTGGGTATAAAAAGTCGTAATTTCAAACTGCGAATACGTGCAGAGAGCCAGAATTTGGCTCCAAAATATGGCTCAGGCCTCGAAATTGGGATATTTGGGATATTTTGAAAACTGCAGGGGAGTTTGTGCAAAATGTGACTCACTGCCGCTTTCAGTACTTGGCATATGTTGGGTATAAAAAGTCGTAATATCAAACTGCGAATACGTGCAGAGAGCCAGAATTTGGCTCCAAAATATGGCTCAGGCCTCGAAATTGGGATGTTTGGGATATTTTGAAAACTGCAGGGGGGTTTGTGACAAATGTGACCAAACGCCGCTTTCAGTACTTGGCATATGTTGGGTATAAAAAGTCGTAATATCAAACTGCGAATACGTGCAGAGAGCCAGAATTTGGCTCCAAAATATGGCTCAGGCCTCGAAATTGGGATGTTTGGGATATTTTGAAAACTGCAGGGGAGTTTGTGCAAAATGTGACCAAACGCCGCTTTCAGTACTTGGCATATGTTGGGTATAAAAAGTCGTAATTTCAAACTGCGAATACGTGCAGAGAGCCAGAATTTGGCTCCAAAATATGGCTCAGGCCTCGAAATTGGGATGTTTGGGATATTTTGAAAACTGCAGGGGAGTTTGTGCAAAATGTGACCAAACGCCGCTTTCAGTACTTGGCATATGTTGGGTATAAAAAGTCGTAATTTCAAACTGCGAATACGTGCAGAGAGCCAGAATTTGGCTCCAAAATATGGCTCAGGCCTCGAAATTGGGATGTTTGGGATATTTTGAAAACTGCAGGGGAGTTTGGGACAAATGTGACCAAACGCCGCTTTCAGTACTTGGCATATGTTGGGTATAAAAAGTCGTAATATCAAACTGCGAATACGTGCAGAGAGCCAGAATTTGGCTCCAAAATATGGCTCAGGCCTCGAAATTGGGATGTTTGGGATATTTTGAAAACTGCAGGGGAGTTTGTGCAAAATGTGACCAAACGCCGCTTTCAGTACTTGGCATATGTTGGGTATAAAAAGTCGTAATTTCAAACTGCGAATACGTGCAGAGAGCCAGAATTTGGCTCCAAAATATGGCTCAGGCCTCGAAATTGGGATGTTTGGGATATTTTGAAAACTGCAGGGGAGTTTGTGCAAAATGTGACCAACTGCCGCTTTCAGTACTTGGCATATGTTGGGTATAAAAAGTCGTAATATCAAACTGCGAATACGTGCAGAGAGCCAGAATTTGGCTCCAAAATATGGCTCAGGCCTCGAAATTGGGATGTTTGGGATATTTTGAAAACAGGAGGGGGTTTGTGACAAATGTGACCAAACGCCGCTTTCAGTACTTGGCATATGTTGGGTATAAAAATTCGTAATATCAAACTGCGAATACGTGCAGAGAGCCAGAATTTGGCTCCAAAATATGGCTCAGGCCTCGATATTGGGATGTTTGGGATATTTTGAAAACTGCAGGGGAGTTTGTGCAAAATGTGACCAAACGCCGCTTTCAGTACTTGGCATATGTTGGGTATAAAAAGTAGGAATTTCAAACTGCGAATACGTGCAGAGAGCCAGAATTTGGCTCCAAAAAATGGCTCAGGGCCTCGAAATTGGGATATTTGGGATATTTTGAAAGCTACAGGGGAGTTTGTGCAAAATGTGACTCACTGCCGCTTTCAGTACTTGGCATATGTTGGGTATAAAAATCGTAATATCAAACTGCGAATACATGCAGAGAGCCAGAATTTGGCTCCAAAATATGGCTCAGGCCTCGATATTGGGATGTTAGAGATATTTTGAAAACTGCAGGGGAGTTTGTGCAAAATGGGACCAAACGCCACTTTCAGTACTTGGCATATGTTGGGTATAAAAAGTCGTAATTTCAAACTGCGAATACGTGCAGAGAGCCAGAATTTGGCTCCAAAATATGGCTCAGGCCTCGAAATTGGGATGTTTGGGATATTTTGAAAACTGCAGGGGAGTTTGTGCAAAATGTGACCAAACGCCGCTTTCAGTACTTGGCATATGTTGGGTATAAAAAGTCGTAATTTCAAACTGCGAATACGTGCAGAGAGCCAGAATTTGGCTCCAAAATATGGCTCAGGCCTCGAAATTGGGATGTTTGGGATATTTTGAAAACTGCAGGGGAGTTTGTGCAAAATGTGACCAAACGCCGCTTTCAGTACTTGGCATATGTTGGGTATAAAAAGTCGTAATTTCAAACTGCGAATACGTGCAGAGAGCCAGAATTTGGCTCCAAAATATGGCTCAGGCCTCGAAATTGGGATGTTTGGGATATTTTGAAAACTGCAGGGGAGTTTGGGACAAATGTGACCAAACGCCGCTTTCAGTACTTGGCATATGTTGGGTATAAAAAGTCGTAATTTCAAACTGCGAATACGTGCAGAGAGCCAGAATTTGGCTCCAAAATATGGCTCAGGCCTCGAAATTGGGATGTTTGGGATATTTTGAAAACTGCAGGGGAGTTTGTGCAAAATGTGACCAAACGCCGCTTTCAGTACTTGGCATATGTTGGGTATAAAAAGTCGTAATTTCAAACTGCGAATACGTGCAGAGAGCCAGAATTTGGCTCCAAAATATGGCTCAGGCCTCGAAATTGGGATGTTTGGGATATTTTGAAAACTGCAGGGGAGTTTGTGCAAAATGTGACCAAACGCCGCTTTCAGTACTTGGCATATGTTGGGTATAAAAAGTCGTAATTTCAAACTGCGAATACGTGCAGAGAGCCAGAATTTGGCTCCAAAATATGGCTCAGGCCTCGAAATTGGGATGTTTGGGATATTTTGAAAACTGCAGGGGAGTTTGTGACAAATGTGACCAAACGCCGCTTTCAGTACTTGGCATATGTTGGGTATAAAAAGTCGTAATATCAAACTGCGAATACGTGCAGAGAGCCAGAATTTGGCTCCAAAATATGGCTCAGGCCTCGAAATTGGGATGTTTGGGATATTTTGAAAACTGCAGGGGAGTTTGTGACAAATGTGACCAAACGCCGCTTTCAGTACTTGGCATATGTTGGGTATAAAAAGTCGTAATTTCAAACTGCGAATACGTGCAGAGAGCCAGAATTTGGCTCCAAAATATGGCTCAGGCCTCGAAATTGGGATGTTTGGGATATTTTGAAAACTGCAGGGGAGTTTGTGCAAAATGTGACCAAACGCCGCTTTCAGTACTTGGCATATGTTGGGTATAAAAAGTCGTAATTTCAAACTGCGAATACGTGCAGAGAGCCAGAATTTGGCTCCAAAATATGGCTCAGGCCTCGAAATTGGGATATTTGGGATATTTTGAAAACTGCAGGGGAGTTTGTGCAAAATGTGACCAAACGCCGCTTTCAGTACTTGGCATATGTTGGGTATAAAAAGTCGTAATTTCAAACTGCGAATACGTGCAGAGAGCCAGAATTTGGCTCCAAAATATGGCTCAGGCCTCGAAATTGGGATGTTTGGGATATTTTGAAAACTGCAGGGGAGTTTGTGACAAATGTGACCAAACGCCGCTTTCAGTACTTGGCATATGTTGGGTATAAAAAGTCGTAATTTCAAACTGCGAATACGTGCAGAGAGCCAGAATTTGGCTCCAAAATATGGCTCAGGCCTCGAAATTGGGATGTTTGGGATATTTTGAAAACTGCAGGGGAGTTTGTGCAAAATGTGACCAAACGCCGCTTTCAGTACTTGGCATATGTTGGGTATAAAAAGTCGTAATTTCAAACTGCGAATACGTGCAGAGAGCCAGAATTTGGCTCCAAAATATGGCTCAGGCCTCGAAATTGGGATATTTGGGATATTTTGAAAACTGCAGGGGAGTTTGTGCAAAATGTGACTAACGCCGCTTTCAGTACTTGGCATATGTTGGGTATAAAAAGTCGTAATATCAAACTGCGAATACGTGCAGAGAGCCAGAATTTGGCTCCAAAATATGGCTCAGGCCTCGAAATTGGGATGTTTGGGATATTTTGAAAACTGCAGGGGAGTTTGTGGACAAATGTGACCAAACGCCGCTTTCAGTACTTGGCATATGTTGGGTATAAAAAGTCGTAATTTCAAACTGCGAATACGTGCAGAGAGCCAGAATTTGGCTCCAAAATATGGCTCAGGCCTCGAAATTGGGATGTTTGGGATATTTTGAAAACTGCAGGGGAGTTTGTGCAAAATGTGACCAAACGCCGCTTTCAGTACTTGGCATATGTTGGGTATAAAAAGTCGTAATTTCAAACTGCGAATACGTGCAGAGAGCCAGAATTTGGCTCCAAAATATGGCTCAGGCCTCGAAATTGGGATGTTTGGGATATTTTGAAAACTGCAGGGGAGTTTGTGCAAAATGTGACCAAACGCCGCTTTCAGTACTTGGCATATGTTGGGTATAAAAAGTCGTAATTTCAAACTGCGAATACGTGCAGAGAGCCAGAATTTGGCTCCAAAATATGGCTCAGGCCTCGAAATTGGGATGTTTGGGATATTTTGAAAACTGCAGGGGAGTTTGTGCAAAATGTGACTAACGCCGCTTTCAGTACTTGGCATATGTTGGGTATAAAAATTCGTAATATCAAACTGCGAATACGTGCAGAGAGCCAGAATTTGGCTCCAAAATATGGCTCAGGCCTCGAAATTGGGATGTTTGGGATATTTTGAAAACTGCAGGGAGGTTTAAGACAAATGTGACCAAACGCAGATTTCAGTACTTTGCACATGTTGGGTATAAAAAATTCGTAATTTCAAACTGCGAATACGTGCAGAGAGCCAGAATTTTGCTCCAAAATATTGATCAGGCCTCGAAATTTGAATATTTTGGGATATTTTCAAAACTGCAGTGGAGTTTGCGCAAAATATGACTCACAGCCGCTTTCAGAACTTGGCATATGTTGGGTATAAAAAGTCGTAATTTCATACTGCGAATACGTGCTGAGAGCCAGAATTTGGCACCAAAATATGGCTCAGGCCTCGAAATTGGGATGTTTGGGATATTTTGAAAACTGCAGGGGGGATTGAGACATATGTGACCAAACGCCGCTTTCAGTACTTGGCATATGTTGGGTATAAAAAGTCGTAATTTCAAACTGCGAATACGTGCAGAGAGCCTAAATTTGGCTCCAAAATATGGCTCAGGCCTCGAAATTGGGATGTTTGGGATATTTTGAAAACTGCAGGGGGGATTGGGACAAATGTGACCAAACGCCGCTTTCAGTACTTGGCATATGTTGGGTATAAAAAGTCGTAATATCAAACTGCGAATACGTGCAGAGAGCCAGAATTTGGCTCCAAAATATGGCTCAGGCCTCGATATTGGGATGTTTGGGATATTTTGAAAACTGCAGGGGAGTTTGTGCAAAATGTGACCAAACGCCGCTTTCAGTACTTCGCATATGTTGGGTATAAAAAAGTCGTAATTTCAAACTGCGAATACGTGCAGAGAGCCAGAATTTGGCTCCAAAATATAGCTCAGGCCTCGAAATTGGGATATTTCGAAAACTGCAGGGGAGTTTGTGCAAAATGTGACTCACTGCCGCGTCCAGTACTTGGCATATGTTGGGTATAAAAAGTCGTAATATCAAACTGCGAATACGTGCAGAGAGCCAGAATTTGGCTCCAAAATATGGCTCAGGCCTCGAAAATGGGATGTTTGGGATATTTTGAAAACAGCAGGGGGGATTGTGACAAATGTGACCAAACGCCGCTTGCAGTACTTGGCATATGTTTGGTATAAAAAGTCGTAATATAAAACTGCGAATACGTGCAGAGAGCCAGAATTTGGCTCCAAAATATGGCTCAGGCCTCGATATTGGGATGTTTGGGATATTTTGAAAACTGCAGGGGAGTTTGTGCAAAATGTGACCAAACGCCGCTTACAGTACTTCGCATATGTTGGGTACAAAAAAGTCGTAATTTCAAACTGCGAATACGTGCAGAGATCCAGAATTTGGCTCCAAAATATGATTCAGGCCTCGAAATTGGGATATTTGGGATATTTCGAAAACTGCAGGGGAGTTTGTGCAAAATGTGACTAACTGCCGCTTTCAGGACTTGGCATATGTTGGGTATAAAGATTCGTAATATCAAACTGCGAATACGTGCATAGAGGGAGAATTTGGCTTCAAAATATGGCTCAGGCCTCAAAATTGGGATGTTTGGGATATTTTGAAAACTGCAGGGAGGTTTGGGACAAATGTGACCAAACGCCGCTTTCAGTACTTGGCATATGTTGGTATAAAAAAGTCGCAATTTCAAACTGCGAATACGTGCAGAGAGCCAGAATTTGGCTCCAAAATATGGCTCAGGTTTCGAAATTGGGATATTTGGGATATTTTGAAAACTGCAGGGGAGTTTGTGCAAAATGTGACTCACTGCCGCTTTCAGGACTTGGCATATGTTCGGTATAAATAGTCATAATTTCAAACTGCGAATACGTGCAGAGAGCCAGAATTTGGCTCCAAAATATGACTCAGGCTTCGAAATTGGGATGTTTGGGATATTTTGAAAACTGCAGGGGACTTTGGGACAAAAATGACCAAACGCCGCTTTCAGTACTTGGCATATGTTGGGTATAATAAGTCGTAATTTCAAACTGCGAATATGTGCAGAGAGCCAGAATTTGGCTCCAAAATATGGCTCAGGCCTCGATATTGGGATGTTTGGGATATTTTGAAAACTGCAGGGGGGATTGGGACAAATGTGACCAAACGCCGCTTTCAGTACTTGGCATATGTTGGGTATAAAAAGTCGTAATATCAAACTGCGAATACGTGCAGAGAGCCAGAATTTGGCTCCAAAATATGGCTCAGGCCTCGATATTGGGATGTTTGGGATATTTTGAAAACTGCAGGAAGGTTTGGGACAAATGTGACCAAACGCCGCTTTCAGTACTTCGCATATGTTGGGTATAAAAAAGTCGTAATTTCAAACTGCGAATACGTGCAGAGAGCCAGAATTTGGCTCCAAAATATGGCTCAGGCCTCGAAATTGGGATATTTGGGATATTTTGAAAACTGCAGGGGAGTTTGTGCAAAATGTGACTCACTGCCGCTTTCAGTACTTGGCATATGTTGGGTATAAAAAGTCGTAATATCAAACTGCGAATACGTGCAGAGAGCCAGAATTTGGCTCCAAAATATGGCTCAGGCCTCGAAATTGGGATGTTTGGGATATTTTGAAAACTGCAGGGGAGTTTGTGACAAATGTGACCAAACGCCGCTTTCAGTACTTGGCATATGTTGAGTATAAAAAGTCGTAATTTCAAACTGCGAATACGTGCAGAGAGCCAGAATTTTGCTCCAAAATATTGCTCAGGCCTCGAAATTGGGATGTTTGGGATATTTTGAAAACTGCAGGGGAGTTTGTGCAAAATGTGACCAAACGCCGCTTTCAGTACTTGGCATATGTTGGGTATAAAAAGTCGTAATTTCAAACTGCGAATACGTGCAGAGAGCCAGAATTTGGCTCCAAAATATGGCTCAGGCCTCGAAATTGGGATGTTTGGGATATTTTGAAAACTGCAGGGGAGTTTGTGCAAAATGTGACCAAACGCCGCTTTCAGTACTTGGCATATGTTGGGTATAAAAAGTCGTAATTTCAAACTGCGAATACGTGCAGAGAGCCAGAATTTGGCTCCAAAATATGGCTCAGGCCTCGAAATTGGGATGTTTGGGATATTTTGAAAACTGCAGGGGAGTTTGTGCAAAATGTGACTCACTGCCGTTTCAGTACTTGGCATATGTTGGGTATAAAAAGTCGTATTATCAAACTGCGAATACGTGCAGAGAGCCAGAATTTGGCTCCAAAATATGGCTCAGGCCTCGAAATTGGGATGTTTGGGATATTTTGAAAACTGCAGGGGAGTTTGTGACAAATGTGACCAAACGCCGCTTTCAGTACTTGGCATATGTTGGGTATAAAAAGTCGTAATTTCAAACTGCGAATACGTGCAGAGAGCCAGAATTTGGCTCCAAAATATGGCTCAGGCCTCGAAATTGGGATGTTTGGGATATTTTGAAAACTGCAGGGGAGTTTGTGCAAAATGTGACCAAACGCCGCTTTCAGTACTTGGCATATGTTGGGTATAAAAAGTCGTAATTTCAAACTGCGAATACGTGCAGAGAGCCAGAATTTGGCTCCAAAATATGGCTCAGGCCTCGAAATTGGGATGTTTGGGATATTTTGAAAACTGCAGGGGGGTTTGTGACAAATGTGACCAAACGCCGCTTTCAGTACTTGGCATATGTTGGGTATAAAAAGTCGTAATATCAAACTGCGAATACGTGCAGAGAGCCAGAATTTGGCTCCAAAATATGGCTCAGGCCTCGATATTGGGATGTTTGGGATATTTTGAAAACTGCAGGGGAGTTTGGACAAATGTGACCAAACGCCGCTTTCAGTACTTGGCATATGTTGGGTATAAAAAGTCGTAATTTCAAACTGCGAATACGTGCAGAGAGCCAGAATTTGGCTCCAAAATATGGCTCAGGCCTCGAAATTGGGATATTTGGGATATTTTGAAAACTGCAGGGGAGTTTGTGCAAAATGTGACTCACTGCCGCTTTCAGTACTTGGCATATGTTGGGTATAAAAAGTCGTAATATCAAACTGCGAATACGTGCAGAGAGCCAGAATTTGGCTCCAAAATATGGCTCAGGCCTCGAAATTGGGATGTTTGGGATATTTTGAAAACTGCAGGGGAGTTTGGGACAAATGTGACCAAACGCCGCTTTCAGTACTTGGCATATGTTGGGTATAAAAAGTCGTAATTTCAAACTGCGAATACGTGCAGAGAGCCAGAATTTGGCTCCAAAATATGGCTCAGGCCTCGAAATTGGGATGTTTGGGATATTTTGAAAACTGCAGGGGAGTTTGTGCAAAATGTGACTCACTGCCGCTTTCAGTACTTGGCATATGTTGGGTATAAAAAGTCGTAATTTCAAACTGCGAATACGTGCAGAGAGCCAGAATTTGGCTCCAAAATATGGCTCAGGCCTCGAAATTGGGATGTTTGGGATATTTTGAAAACTGCAGGGGAGTTTGTGCAAATGTGACCAAACGCCGCTTTCAGTACTTGGCATATGTTGGGTATAAAAAGTCGTAATTTCAAACTGCGAATACGTGCAGAGAGCCAGAATTTGGCTCCAAAATATGGCTCAGGCCTCGAAATTGGGATGTTTGGGATATTTTGAAAACTGCAGGGGAGTTTGGGCAAATGTGACCAAACGCCGCTTTCAGTACTTGGCATATGTTGGGTATAAAAAGTCGTAATATCAAACTGCGAATACGTGCAGAGAGCCAGAATTTGGCTCCAAAATATGGCTCAGGCCTCGAAATTGGGATGTTTGGGATATTTTGAAAACTGCAGGGGAGTTTGGGACAAATGTGACCAAACGCCGCTTTCAGTACTTGGCATATGTTGG
>NW_025570004.1:0-39513 GCF_020424385.1 Procambarus clarkii | reverse complement strand
TCGGATTGCGAAAGAGATCTGCGAGTTATGATTAGTAAGAATTTAAAACCAAAGGATCAATGCATGAATGTTCGTAATAAGTATAGACAGAGTATACAGAGACGAGAGCACCCCCAAATTAGACATACCTGAGCCACACTTGAAGAGTCTTCTCGAAGCATGTACAGTATCAAGTACAGTACAGAAGCATGTACGAAGCTAGTGTCGATCGTGGAGTGGCCTACACAGCGGAGCTGATCGGAACCTGCCAGCTACAGGCTGGATTTGTGGTTGAAGGCCTCCACGACGGTGCACCCAGTGGGACTGTGATTTGGCTGGCCTGTGGCCGGGGTAGATTTGCCGAAAGAATCAGAGGATTCATCGTGGGCCACGACGAAGAGAACCAGGGCTACTCATCGTGAGCACCGAGGAGCATCCTATGTCTTCAGAGGAAGACGATTCTGTACATTGTGTATTTATACCCCCTGTGTGAGAGTTTATATATTTATTTATGGTGGTGGTGATTATATATACATAAACCAGTGCAATTGTATCCCTTCTCCTTTAATTTACTTGCATTATGGAACACACCCCTTGAAAGCCACTACTAACTTGGGGCTGGATACCCAAACTCTAATAACATCAGAGAAGAACCCCAGTTGCGACCCAATAGGGCCGTAACACTTCTTTTCCACAGCCCATAAAACGGAAGAAAGGGTCCTGAAAGATACTGTTAGTAGAAACGTTATCCCTACAGACAAAAATCAGAAGATACAACTGACAATTTACTATAAAACCAAAAAAAAACGGCCAGCCTACTCATGAGAAACTCTCCAGACACAAAGCAGAACGCTTTAAAAGAGACCAACGTCGTCTATGCCTTCAAATACCCTCTTGGGGATTGTAAGCCTCAAAAACTCAGTATATAGGCAAGACAAAAACATCTTTTTCCAGGCGTTGAACGATGCATAAGCAACAGGGCTCCATTAAGGAACATATAGTCTCTTCCTACAACCAAACCATCACCAGAGAAATCTTAGCAAACAACACAGAAATCATCGATAGATACAGCGATAGCAGGAGGCTTGACATCTGCGAGGCACTACACATCAAGAAATCAACACCAGCAATCAACAGCCAATTAATGCACAACTATATTCTACCCACTTCAAGACTCCGCTCCAATATAGAAGCATCAAGAAATATGGGCCAATAAAAATAGGCCTTCTGCAGTTATCTACATTTAATACCCAGTGTTTCGTGTTCTGTCTTGTGTAAAAAGTTTATTTTCACCTCATCCAAAACTATTGTAACATGTCACCTCACCCAAATGTAGGTATAAAAACTCGAAGATGTTTAAGCTCTATTCAGAGCTTTCCTTCTTATGATGTCTTCGACGAAACCATAGGGTAAGGGTAAGGACCTGCCTTACCCTTCGACGAAGGGTAAGGCAGGTCCTAGTCAACAACGGCTTCTCCATGGTTTCGTCGAAGACATCATAAGAAGGAAAGTGAAACGCCATGCAACCTCTGAAGAGACAACTAACACAACACCTATACCCCCTATTAGACTATTTTACAGGAACTTCTTTTCCACAGCTCATAAAACAGAGGAAAGGGTCCTGAAAGATATTGTTAATAGAAACGTTATCCCTACAGACAAAAATCAGAGGATACAACTGACGATTTACTATAAAACCAGAAAAACGGCCAGCCTACTCATGAGAAACTCTCCAGACACAAAGCAGAACGCTTTAAAAGAGACCAACGTCGTCTATGCCTTCAAATGCCCACTTGGGGACTGTAAGCTCCAAAAACCCAGTATATAGGCAAGACAACAACATCTCTTTCTAGGCGTTTAACGATGCATAAACAACAGGGCTCCATTAAGGAACATATAATCTCTTCCCACAACCAAACCATCGCCAGAGAAATCCTAGTAACCAACACAGAAATCTTCGATAGATACAGCGATAGCAGGCGGCTTGACGTTTGCGAGGCACTACACATTAAGAAGTCAACACCAGCAATCAACAGCCAATTAATGCACAACTATATTCTACCCACCTCAAGACTCCGCTCCAATATAGAAGCATCAAGAAATATGGACCTATAGGCTTTCTACAATCACTTCTATTTCAATACCCATTGTTTCGTGTTCTGTCTTGTGTTGATGAAATTAATACCCTATTAATGCCACCTCTTGTTCTGTCTTGTGTTGATGAAATTAATACCCTATTAATGCCACCTCACTCAAATGTAGATATAAACAAAATCGGAGATGCGTAAGTTCTATTCAGTTGTGTATTTGTAAACTAAAGTCTTTGAAAATGTAATAAGTTTTACGAAACGCGCTCGTGTCGCGTCAGACTAGAAATAAAAATGAATTTTGGAGAATTGATTTTTGAATTACCTCCAACAGTGAAAAGAAATGTACGAAAGATTGAGAAAATTCGTGTTAGAATTATTAATCTTACTTTTTCGGTCATATTTAATAATATATGTCTACAGGAAAGACTGCTACCAAAATATACTAATATATATATATATATATATATATATATATATATATATATATATATATATATATATATATATATATATATATATATATATATATATATATATATATATATATATATATATATATATATATATATATATATATATATATATTGATAATATATATACATATATATATATTATATATATATATATATATATATATATTTATATATATATATATATATATATATATATATATATATATATATATATATATATATATATATATATATATATATATATAATATATATTGATAATATATATACATATATATATATATATATATATATATATATATATATATATATATATATATATATATATATATATATATATATATATATATATATATATATATATATATATATATATATATATATATATATATATATATATATATATATATATATATATATATATATATTATCAAATATGACCGAAAAAGTAAGATTAATAATTCTAACACGAATTTTCTCAATATTTCTTATGTTTCTTTTCACTGTCGATGGTAATTGAAAAATCAATTCTCCAAAATTCATTTTTATTTTTAGTCTGACGCGACACTTGAACGCGTTTGGTAATAACTTATAACATTTTCAAAGACTTTAGTTTACACACACAGAACTATAACCTGCAGCAACACTAAACAGAGTTCTACTATGCTATCATATAAACGGCTTTCATCTTATATACCTGCATTTACGTAAGGTGATATGTTACAACAGTTTTGGATGAGGTGAACAAAACTTTCAACACAAGATAGAGCAAACTTTCAACACAAGACACAACACGGTGCAATGGGTATAAATTGGGTAAATTTAAGGGAAGAATAGAAGTAACTGCAATGGGCTTATTGGCGCATATTTCTTGATGCTTCTATATTGGTGCGGAGTCTTGAAGTGGGTAGAATATAGTTGTGCATTAATTGGCTGTTGATTGCTGGTGTTGACTTCTTGATGTGTAGTGCCTCGCAGATGTCAAGCCGCTTCGATCGCTGTATCTATCGATGATTTCTTTGTTGTTTGTTAAGACTTTTCTGGTGATGGTCTGGTTGTGGGAAGAGATTATATGTTCCTTAATGGAGCCCTGTTGCTTATGCATCGTTAATCGCCTGGAAAGAGATATTGTTGTCTTGCCTATATACTGAGTTCTTTGAGGCTTACAGTCCACAAGTGGGCATTTGAAGGCACTGACGACGTTGGTCTATTTTAAAGCGTTCTGCTTTGTGTCTGGAGAGTTTCTCATAAGTAGGTTGGCCGTTTTTCTGGTTTTGTAGTAAATCGTCCATTGTATCTTCTGATTTTTGTCTGTAGGGAAAACGTTCCTATCAACAATATCTTTCGCGACCCTTTCCTCCGTTTTTTGAGCTGTGGAAAAGAAGTTCCTATAAAATAGTCTAATAGGGGGTAAAGGTGTTGTGATAGTTGTCTCTTCAGAGGTTGCATGGCGTTTCACCGAGAAGCCGTTGTTGACTAGGACCTGCCTTACCCTACAGAGATTTTCATCGACTTGCTTCCATTCTGAGCTGTGGCTGAGAGCACGGTCGACATAAGCGTTAACAACACTCCTCTTGTTCCTGTCTGTTCAGTCACTGTTGGCATTGAGGCACATTCCTATGTTTGTTTCCTTAGTGTAGACTGCAGTGTGGAAACCTCCGCTCCTTTCCATGACTGTTACATCTAGAAAGGACAGCTTCCCATCTAACTCCATCTCGTAAGTGAAACGTAACACAGAATTCGCTCAAATGCCCCTTTCAGCTCCTGCAGATGTCTGACATCAGGTACCTGTGTAAAAATGTCGTCAACATACCTGCAGTATATAGCCGGTTTCAAGTTCATGTCGACTAAGACCTTCTGTTCGATGGTGCCCATGTAGAAGTTCGCAAACAGGACACCTAGGGGAGAACCCATGGCAACCCCATCTACTTGCTTATACATGTTAACATCCGGGCTCAAGAAGGGAGCCTCTTTAGCACAAGCTTGGAGTAGTTTCCTTAGAATGTTTTCTGGTATGGAAAGGCGGGCCAAGAGAGCAGAGTTCAACCCCCAGCAAGCACAACTAGGTGATATAAAAAACATGCTGCAACACCCTGTATAACCAGTTTTCGTAATTCCCCGCCGCTAACATCAGGCTATTACGTAATATCCTGATCTAATAACCAACCACAACAATCAGTTTGTGTAAATAACCAGACGTAACAATCAGTTGTTAAACTATCCCTAGTGACCTGTTATAATAACTCGCTACAATAATCAGTGTCAATATCCTGAATGAACAGCCAGCTGGTATAAAAACCTGCAATTATAACTTGCACTAAACACCTACGAGAATAGCCAGTTGTAATAATAACTCACAATAATAACCCCACTTATATTTTTTGCTCTTAGTCCCTTAATTGTTATTGAATCCAAAATTTTGAGGTGACTTTATGTTTCATCTGTTTGTGTCGGTTGCTAAATTTATTACGTGTTTTGGGAAGTTATATTAAACTGTTGACTTAAGGTAAAAGGAAGACTGTGTTCATTGTCGGGTCGACCTGTGGATCGTCGGGACCCCAGCGGGTGACACCACACACTGACCATAACTCTTCCTTATTATTTAAGACTCACAAAGTATTATGAAGCAGCCCGTCCTCCTAAGGTTCCCAACGTCAAGAAACTGACGTATTAATGACCCATTATCCTAACCTAACAGAGGACCCTCAACAGAAAACGAGAGAGTATGAAAATTTCGAGAGCCGCTCCAATTTTCTAGTACAACAATTTTTGGCCTTAGGTAGAGTATACGTCAAAATGCGACGTTCTATTTGGAGGACGAGTTGTATATAGACCTTCACCTCAACACTAAGTGACACTAAGAACCTTTATCTGAAGGAAGTGATAACCATTAAGGAGTGAAAACTGCCCTCAAGTACTTATGAGAAAACTCTTAATACTAGACTCGTGTTATTTTAAGAATGAAAACGTTGACTCGTGTCAAGACTGTTATGACCTCTGGGTCATCAGAGGTCATCAGTGTGTTTACTTATGTTGGCATTAATCAACGGTTGCACTGTAGATATCACGTGATCATGTATACTTTGTAGCTCGCTTACCACGTAGTCATGTATACTGTAGAGCTGACCTGACAGCCACGTAGTCATGTATACTGTAGAGGTGACCTGACAGCCACGTGGTTATTAGAAGGTGCTGTGTTTTGCAATTAAATGATCATATATTTTGAGGAATTGGCTTCTTTAACAACGATGTTGTCATGTATACTCTGGAGATGTTAACCTAGTAACGATGTTGTCATGTATACTGCAAAGCTGCATGTCTGAAAATTATATTGTTTTGTACACAGTGAAGCTGGCATGTCTATCAACCACGAAGTTCTCAATATTGTGGAACTGCTTGTCTGGTAAACCAAGAGGTCAGGTACACTGTGATGTTGGTTTACTTGGCAACCACATGTTCATGTATCCTGTAGAAGCCCTCGTCTGGCAGTCACATTCTCATGTATACTGTGGAGTTGTCAATGTAACAACCTGCGAACTATACCCAAAACTTATAACATGACTAATAACTAGAAGTTATAAGCAGCAGTAATTATCTTCCCAAATAACAGGTAAAATTCTTGCTGTTTTTGCATTTGGCAACATTTTGCTGTAATAGCCTGCAGAAATGTCTTATTTTATTTTCTACAGTAACAGCCCATAATGATAACTTGCAGTAATAACATTCTGAAATAATATTTCTTAAAATAAATATGTCATTGCAACCAGTTTTTATTTGTAATTGAATAAGGTATAATATTTTCTTTCTGAGATTTTGTGAGTACAAATTGTAACCTGACATCATGTTGCATCATGATGCAGCTCCTTGTGTCTATTTTATATTTTATTACGTGTGTTAGTAATTTATATTAATAGTTTGAAAAAAGTAAAATAACCAATTTTAATTATCAGCTGTAAGAAACTGCAGTATTATAATGCTGTAATAACTGCTCGTAGTGATCTCGGGTAATAACCAACTGTAAAGAATAGCAGCAATAACTGGAAATAATAACCTTCTGTAAAAGTCTGCTATAATAACCTACAGCAATATCACATCTTAATAAATTGGTGCAAAAACGTGCAAAAAAAACGTGGATGATTCCAAGAATTTTGTTGCTTATTCTTCTAGCACAAAAACATGCTGTAACACCCTATATAACTAGTTCCTCCTAATTCCCCGCCTCAATAACCCGTCATAACTAGCCTAGTAACCTTTTCGTATTAGCCTGTTGTAATAACAAAGCACAACAGTCCATTTGTGTAAGTGATCAGACGTAACACTCTGTAGTTAAACTATCTCTATTCACTTGTTATAATAACCCGCCTCAATAATCAGTCTCAATATCCTGAATAAACAGAAAGCTGGTATAACAACCTGCAATTACAACTTGCACTAAAAATTTACTAGAGGAGTCTGTTGTACTAATAACTCACAGTCAAATCCTACAATCATAGCCTTATATAAGAATATCCCGGAGTAATAACCTATATTTTCAGTTTTAATTGTTACTGAAGCCAAACTTCTCAGGTGACTTTATGTTTAATCTGTTTATGTCGGTTGCCGAGTTTATTACGTGTTTGGGGAATTTATATTAAATGTTGACTTAGGGTCAACAGAAGGTTCCGTTTGCCATGGGGTCGACCTGAGGACCGTTGTGACCCCATTGGATGACCCTACACAATGACCTGATGACCATCGTGACCCCAGCGGGTGACGCCACACACAGACCAGGACTCTTCCTTATTAAAAAAAATCCTCACCCCAGTAATTTATACACCTCAGGTGAGGTGTATAAATTACGTGTTAATAATTTACATTAATAGTTTGAATTAAAAAAATAACCAGTCTTAATTATCAGCTGTAAGAAGCAACAGTATTTTCCTGCTGTAATAACCGTTCGTAGTGATCTCAGGTAATACCCAGCTGTAAAGAATAGCAGCAATAACCGGAAGTAATAACATTCTGCAAAAGTTTGACATAATAACTCGCCCTGATAATCTCCAGTAATAACACATCATAATAACCTGACGCAATAACATGCATATATATAATATCTGAGTTATTTCTGCACGTAATATCTTGCAGAAATAATAAAACACAAAAAAAATGTTGTAACACCTTGTATAACAACTTCCTCATAACACCTCGCCCTAATAACCTGCCTTAATATCCTCCCGTAATGCCTTTCCGAATTAACCTTTTCCTATTAGCCTGGTGTAATTACCAGCCACAACAACCAACCTGTGTAAATGATCAGACTTAACAACCAGTTGTTATAACTTCCCTATTAACCTGTTATAATAACCCGCCTCACTATTCAGCATCAATATCAATAAACAGCAAGCCGGAATTACAAGCTGCCCTTATATCCGGCACTAAAACCCTCCAATAATAGCATGTTGTGATCATAACTTGAAGTTTTAACCTACATCAAAAGACTGTTGTAATAGTAGCTATCTGTAATAACCTACAATAATTACCTGTTGTAATAATACAATAATAATAATAACATAAAAAATATTAAATAACAGCCTTTTGTAATAGCGTGCAGTGATAGCATACAATAATAGCCTGATGTAATAAAAACCTGTAGGAATAATATACAATAATAGTCAGTTGTTAGGATAACTCATAGTAATAACCTTCAATATTAGCCTAATATAGTAATAACCCGTAGAATTTTCGAAATAAAATATCATATTCAGTATCTGTTGTTGTTGTTTGAGATTCAGCCACTCGGAATAAAAAGTTCCAAGTAGCGCAGGCTATGGAGAGCCCGTAGTGGGCTTTATATATTAAGTATCATTGGAACCCCCAGTTATATCTTTCTTTCTGAGTCGTTTCTAATTGTTATTGAAGCCAAACTTCTAAGATGACTTTATGTTTCATCTGCTGTTCAGGACTTTATTCAACGTGTTCGGTTGCCGAGTTTATTATGTGTTTTGGGAAATTATATTAAAATGTTGACTTGACGTAAAAGGAAGAGTTAGTTATATGGGGTTAACCTGAGGACCGTCGTGACCCCAAACACTGACCATGACCCTTCCTTATTATTAAAGTCATCAACCCAGTAATTTATACACCTCAGGTGAGGTGTATAAATTACGTGTATTAGGAACTTATAATAATAGTTTGAATAAAGAAAAATAACTAGTCTAAATTATCAGCCGTAGGAAACTGCAGTATTATCCTACTGAAATAACCGCTCGTAGGAATCTCAAGTAATTACCAATTGTAAATAATTGCAGCAATAACCGGAAGTAATAACTGGAAGTAATGACCTTCTGTAAAAGGTCGGCAATAACTCGCCTTAATAATCATCAGTAATAACACATCATAATAACATGACGCAATAACGTGCATATATAACATTAAAGTTATTTCTTCACGTAGTAACTTGCAGAAATAATAATAAAAAAAAGTTATAACACCCTGTATAACAACTTCCTCATAACTTCTCGCCCCAATAACCTGCCTTAATATCCTCACGTAATAACTTTCCGAATTAACCTTTTCCTAATAGCCTGGTGTAATTACCAGGCACAGCAACCAACCTGTGTAATTGATCAGATTACACAAACAGTTGTTAAAACTTCCCATATTACCTGTTATAGTAATCCGCCTCACGATTCAGCATCAATATCAACAAACAGCAAGCTGGAATAGCAACCTGCCCTTATAACCGGCTATAAAACCCTCCAATAATAGTTTGTTTTAATAATTGCTTTCAGTAATAACCTACAATAATTATCTGCTCTAATAATAACCCTCAGTAATAACATTCAATAATAGCCTGTTGAATAAATAACATGACGATATAAACTACAACATTAGCCTGTTGAAATAATTACCTGCAGTAATAACATACAATACTATCCAGTTGAAATAATTACCTGCATTAATAATACAAACTAATAGTCTGTTGTTATAGTAACCCATAGTAATAACCTTCAGTAATAGCCTATTGTAATAATAACACGTTGAAATTTCGCAATAAAATATTATATTAATTATCTGTTGTTGTTGTTGTTTGAGATTCAGCCACTGGGAGCAAAAAGTTCCAAGTAGCACGGTTTATGGTGAGCCCGTAGAAGACTTTATATATTAAGTATCATTTAATCCCCCAATTATATCTTTTGTTCATAGTCGCTTTTAATTGTTATTGAAGCCAAACTTCTGAAGTGACTTTATGTTTCATCTGTTGTTCAGGACTTTATTCAACATGTTTTGGGAAATTATATTAAAATGTTGAATTAAGGTAAAAAGAAGAATTTTTTTAATGGGGTCGACCTGAGGACCGTCGTGACCCCAGCGGGTGACCCGACACACTGACCATGACTCTTCCTTATTAGTCAAGACTCTCAAAGTATTATATAGCAGCCCGTCCTCCTAAGGTTTCCCAACGTCATGAAACTGTCCTATTAAAATCCCATTATCCTAACCTACCAGAGGACCCAAAACAGAAAACGGGAGAGTATGAAAATATCTCGAGCTGCTACCATTTTCATGTACGACAATTTTTGGCCTTAGGTAGAGCATACGTCAAAATGCGACGTTCTATTTGGAGGACGGGTTGTATATAGACCTTCACATTTCATTAATGTTTTGCTTTCTTTAACGTAATTAAAATTTCATTGTTAAAATTTACTTGTGTTTTGTGTGTCTTCTCCTTACCTTACCACAGACGAAGTTCCAGATTTTCTATTTTTTTTTTCTATATGTGACGAGGCCATACCCCTAGCTTTTGAACAGCCGAACACCAACGCGTTACCGTCACACTATCCACAACAATCTGCCTGTGTGTAAATGATCAGACTTAACAATTAGTTGTAGAAACTTCCCAAGTGACCTGTTACAGTAACCCGCCTCACTATACAGCATCAATATCAATGAACATCAAGCCGAAATAACAACCTGCTCTTATAACTTGAAATAAAACCCAACTATAATAACCTGTTGTAATAATAATAACAACAATCGACTTGAGAATGGTCCAGGACGGACCGAAACGTCGTAGTCCCTTCACCTTCTAGTGTGTGGTCTCGTCAACATACTTTAGCCACGTTATTGTGACTCATCGCCTGCAATAATAATGTACAGTAATAGCCTGTTGTAATAACAACCTTCAGTAATCACCTACAATAGTTACCTGTTGTAATAATAACCCATAGAAAGTTTTTTCCATGGGTTATTATTATATATATATTATATCTTTTATGTATTCAGTTATATCTATATCTTCAGTTAAATCTTTTTCTCTTAGTTATTTTTTTTATCTTTATTTAAAAAAATACAATATAAATTACATATACATAAGTGTTACAAGGCAATTATACATTACAATTCTTAGTGAACAACTGTTTCAGTAGTACAGAACAAGATAATTTAAAAAAATGTTATACTTATTTACCTATAAACGATTTACAAAAATTGGAGAATAAATTTACATCAAAATACAGGGGAAATTATTACATTATATATATTTTATATAATTCTCAGTAAACAAATTTTCCATATCATCACCGAGCATGAGCCGTAAACCCCAGATATTATACCTGAACCTGCCTCGCAAAAACTTCAATTTTTGTCTACTGAGCAACCTTCCAGCCTGCCTATCCACACACAAAAAATGTAATCAGAAAGTAACATAATTATTGTATTCCTAATTTTCTTGCATTTTATGTCAATATGAAACATTAAAAACCTCATTAACTCCACTCTAATATTTGGTCCACATAAAGCTTTAAGAGTGTCTCTAATCCAGTTTACAAGAACAACTTTCTGCTTACAGAAATAAAATATATGCATATTATTTTCAATTTCAGTACATTGGTCACACCTATTGTTGTCCTTAATGCCCAACATCAACAACCTATCATTAGTAGGGAGGGTCTCATGAATATAGCGATACAACAGCTCACGTTGTTTTGAGGCAATAAATTTAACATGAAGGTTTGCCCATATTACTTGCCAGCTAAAGAGTGGATATGCCTCCTCTGCTCTAGGAACTATATTTGGTAGTATAACATCATACACTTGTTTACTGTTCATCATTAAAAAACCTTCAATATTACAAATCTGCCTGAGAACATCAATTGCACATGAATAAAAGTGCGGTGAAATAAAGGCAAGGTCAGTATACTCTGGAATATGTATCAAATAGCTAACACGTAATTTACAATAGTAATGTCCTAGTGCATTTACCCTATCCCTCTGCATTATCTTCTTTCTAAAAGTAACACATAAGATTGCCAATGTCTTATGGTACACATTCAGTATTCCTATTCCACCGTTTTTCTTACCTTTACATAGGGTAGTTCGTTTAATTGGTTGGTATTACATACCATACATATCTAAAAATAGATATTCAGTTGAAAAAATTTTTCAACTGAAAAAGGTTTACTTAAGAATCCATTGATACAGACGCTGCTCCAACACTGTTTATAAATCATACGGATCCAATCAATAAATTCTTGTGCCACTCCTACCCTATCCAATATTTCTAATACAAACTGAACATCAACACGGTCAAAGGCTTTCGACCAGTCGAGATTTATCATGGAGGAAGGAACATTATTCTCAGACACATAATACACAACATCCCTAATTACATTATTACAATTGATTATAGATCTTCCAGGCACACCACAAAACTGTTCCTTTGATATAAGTTTATCCATTGCAATCCTAAGTCTATTTGCCAACAGTTTCGATATTATTTTATAATCCTGGTTTAGTAAGGAAAGTGGCCTTCAGTTCGTTAGAATATGCAAATCACCCGTTTTAGGTATCATCTTAATAACCCATGAGATTGTGACATGCTAAGCTTCCTATGCTGTATGCTATACTGCACCACTTGTACAAAGTCTTTACCAATGACATCCCATAGATAGAAATAAAATTCCGCCGGGAACCCATCACAGCCAGGTGATTTACCCTTCTTTAAACTCTTGACAACACTCCACACTTCCTGCTTATCTATATCTGCCAATAATGACGTGTTGTCATCCTGGGTCAAAACCCGTGGACATTTTCCAAGGAAATACTCTCGCATACCTTGGTCTACGTTCACTTTTTTGTACAATTTCTCTAATTCACCTCGAACATAACATACAATCCCATCCGTATTTGTCATATCCGTCCCATCACCTGCTTTAATACTGGTCACAAGTGCTGTACCCTTGTTATTCTTGACTTTACTTAACAAATAAGGAGAGAGTTTTTCACCATACATCCTATCATTAATCTGGAGGCGAACATTGACTCCTTCAGATATTTCATCCCTCAATTTGTTAATTCTGTCTTTTAAAATGGTAATTTCTTCATACTTGTCTAATCCCATATTGACCTTTACATAAAGTTGTTTTAGTCTGTGTTGGAATAAGTTTAACAGACCATATTTTTCAGCAGCCTTTCGTTTGGATACTTTCACAAAGAAACTTTTGCATGCAACTTTACACATGTCCCACCACTCCAATAGACATCTGAACTTATATTTTTGCCAAACCAGATGTTCCCACAATAATTGAAAATTATCAATTACATCTCTACTCTGCAACAGACTGCAATTGAGCTCCATGATCCTGTCCCCACTTTAACCTGATCGTCAATAACAAGCTTCACCACAACCATACAGTGATCTGAAAAGCTGACCGGAACAGTACTGCAAGAACTAATTTTATCATGGAACGAGTGCATATATAATCTGTCAAGCCTAGAACCATAATTCTGGCGAACATATGTGTATTCATATACACCTCCGTTAATGCTATTTGCATCTTTGAGACCAATACATTTCAAAAGTGTAATTAAAGCAGGAGATTCACATGCGTTCGACTGAATGCTACAATCTCTCATAGAAGTGACACAATTAAAGTCGCCACCAAAAATAACGTTACGTGTATCATTTCTGAAAAAATATAATAACTCGTTAGAGAACAAGTCCTCCCTCTCTTTCTTCCTGCGGGTGCCAGAGGGAGCATACACATTAAGTACAGGAATTATTGTGTCAAAAAAGGAAATCTTCGAATATAAAACATTACCATTATCATCCATTTCAGTATTAAGAACCTTGATGTGGGCTCGCTTAGCAATCAATATCATCGTACCACCTTTCAACAAAGTCGTTGGATTTATCAATATTTCAAAGAAATCAAGCAGCATATCAAGTTTCTTAACATCTTGTACATTGTGTTCTTGCACTAAAAGTACATCCAAATTATAATATTTAAACAATGATAACAGCTGCAACTGTTTATTTCTACAATTGAGCCCATTAATGTTCAAAGTAGCACAATTAAAATTAATAGGCTTCCCGAATGTAATTTTGAGAGAAACCAAATTACTCGTTATCCATCATTATCTCACTTGACACTATCTTAGTGTCATCTTTCCCTTTTCGAAATCTAAGTTTAATATTTGCACTCGCGTCTCGATTCTGTTCATGTTCCACAAGATCCCACCATGTCTTTTCACTGTTCTCTCTACCATGATCCACACTCACCTGTTGTACTGTGCCCTCGCTACGTTTCGGTGACTCTTCGTGGCCTAGGTCATGGTGAACTTCAACGGCATCAACCTGCTCAATTTTTTCAGAGACTTTTAATTTAGCGGCGTAGTCCTTCATGCGTTCCAGATCAATACTCCGAGTAAATTTTTTTCGTTTCTTCACATGACTGGTTACAGAACCAGCCTTCACACCCATAGCCTTCACACCCCCAGCCTTCACACTACCCTTACTCTTTCTATCATACCTTACTGAAGAGGGTGGAGTTGCCCTCTTCACAGACATTTCTACATCACTATCCTCCATGGTGTCATCCTCTACATCCAGTTGACAACCAATTACTTGTTCCATCGTCACCTAGTCATCGTCGTTACGACGTGAGAACACTGATGACAGGTCTTCCCAACACCACTATACCTGACACGGCGGGGTACTCGCAGGAGGGCGTGCTGTATGTCTAACAGACACACATGCCCCTGATGGCACTGCCGGTGAGTAAGGTTGTGACAGCGGTGACGTCACGTAGTACAGTGAGGCAGGGTGGCTGGCGGCGGCGGCTACGGTTATAATGTACCATGCAGGTACACTGTGGTAGTCACACTGATTACTTAGTCAGCGGCTCTTAGTTCACTCTAGACCACTGATTTACTCACAGACGATCTCGATCGTCTGTGTATCAGATGTTACCTGATACCAGTCTGTTTCGCTCTGGTTATTCACAGACTTCTGTCACTCTAGATGATTACTAAACAAAATAGTCAAGATCGCGATTCTGGGCGAGCGTTGGTATATTGAGCAGAACGCAGAGTTTAACTTGACGGTGAGGAACTGTCTATTGGCCGATAGACAGAAGGACACGTCAACCACGTACGGAGTTCCTCACAAGAATACTCTTACAAACAGTTGCACACTTCCTCGGGTCACAAACACCAGATCTCTCAAATGACCAATGGCGTTGCAGCGAATGTGACGGAACCAATGATATTTCTCGTCACATGATCGGTAGAAGAGTGACGTCACGACTACGTCACTGTTGGTCATCGCATCGGTTGAGATTGACCCCAGAGATCAGAGCTTATCTCTCTCTCACACACCTGGCACCTTCCACTGTGTACTTCCTGACTCTCATTTGCTATGGTGCAATTGTTTAACTCCCCAGTATCTACTTTCTGCCTGGGCATACGGCGGCCTTCGTATGATACCACTGTATAAGTACTTCTGGGTATGTGGGCATCCTGGGGACACCCAACATGACAGTTTCCATCAAGGGTTAACAGAGATAGGGCTTGTGCACGAGATTGGTGCACTGTGCACTGCATTGAGCCATTCATGTCAGCTGTGGGAGAATCTTGAGAGACCATACTCTCACATTGGGTTACAATAACATATTTCTTCAGAGAAAGATTATTTCGGAAGGTTATTACTGTGAGTTATCACTGAAGGCTGATATTGAAGTAATTATGATAAGCAACTTCTGCAGGCTGTTACAGCAAAATATTGCCAAAGGCAAAAACAGCAAGAATTTTACAAGTTATTTGGGGAGATAGTTACTGGTAGTTATAACCTCTAATTATTAGTTATGTTATAGGAACAGGTTATAAGGTCTGGTTATGTTCGCAGGTTGTTAGATTGACAACTCCACAGTATACCTGAGAATGTGACTGCCAGACGAGGGCTTCTACAGGTTACATGAACATGTGGTTGCCAGGTAAACCAACATCACAGTGTACCTGACCTCTTGGTTTACCAGACAAGCAGTTCCACAATATTGAGAACTTCGTGGTTGCCAGACATGCCAGCTTCGCTGTGTACAAAACAATGTAGTTTTCAGACAAGCAGCTTTGCAGTATACATGACAACATCGTTACCAGGTTAACATCTCCTGAGTATACATAACAACATCCTTACTAGGTTAACATCTCCAGAGTATACATGACAAAATCGTTACTAGATAAATATATCCAGAGAATATCTGAAAACCTCGTTCCCAGACAAGCCAATTGCACAAACTATATGACGTTTTGGTTGCAAGATCAACAGCTTCTCATGACTACATGGCTGCCAGGTCAGCTCTACAGTATACATGACCACGTGGCTGTCAGGTCAGCTCTACAGTATACATGACCACGTGGCTGTCAGGTCAGCTCTACAGTATACATGACTACGTGGCTGTCAGGTCGGTTCTACAGTATACATGACTACGTGGCTGTCAGGTCAACTCTACAGTATACATGACTACTTGATAAGCGAGCTACAAAGAATACATGATCTCGTGATATATACAGTGCACCAGTTGATTACTGCCAACCTAATTAAACACACTGGACTCTGATGACCTAGAGGTCATAACAGTCTTCACATGAGTCAACGTTTTCATTCTTAAAATAACAGGAGTCTTGTATTAAGACTCTTCTCATAAGTACTTGAGGGCAGTTTTCACTCCTTAATGGTTATCACTTCCTTCAGATAAAGGTTCTTAGTGTCACTTAGTGTTGAGGTGAAGGTCTATATACAACCCGTCCTCCAAATAAAACGTCGCATTTTGACGTATACTCTACCTAAGGCCAAAAATTGTCGTACTAGAAAATGGTAGCGGCTCGCGAAATTTTCATACTCTCTCATTTTCTGTTGTGGGTCCTCTGGTAGGTTAGGATAATGGGACATTAATACGTCCGTTACCTGACGCATGGGAAATCTTAGGAGGACGGACTGCTATATAATACTGTGTGAATCTTGACAAATAAGGAAGAGTTATGGTCAGTGTTTGGGATCACCCGCTGGGGTCCCGACGGTTCTCAGGTCGACCCCACGAAGATTTCAACCTTCCTTTTATCTTAAGTCAACATTTTAATATACATTTCCCAAAACACGTAATAAACTCAGCAACCGACATAAACTGATGAAACATAAAGTCACCTCAGAATTTTAGCTTCAATAATAATTAAAAACGATTAGGAGTAAAAGTTATTTATAATTGGGGTTTAAAAGGAAACTGAACATATATATTATTACTCCAGGCTATTTTTATTGTTGGTTATTACTGAGTTATTATTACAACAGGCTCTTTTCGTTGGATTTTAGTGCAAGTTACAATTACAGGTTGTTATACCAGCTTCCCGTTCATTCAAGATATTGAGACACAAACAATGCTCTCTTCTGTCTTGTTAGGGATTCTAATCATTCTATTGATTGGTCTTCCTCCAAAATAATCTTTCCTGCCTCTACTCTACACAAACGCCGTCCTGTTGAATCGGCTCTAATACACAACATAACCAACAAGAACTTGAGTCCTGGCTTTGTTGCTGATGACTCCTCCCTTTCACAGTATAAACTCAAATGCTCTAAACTTTCTAACAAATGTGCCCCTAATATAAGCTTACCCTTCAATTTATCTTTCTCTTTCTTACCTTCTTTATTTTTATTTTTTCTTGTTTTCTTTTTGATCCCTGTCTTATTCTTATTACTATCCTCTTCTTGTTCCTATTACTATCCCCTTTATTACACCTTACCTTTCGTGCCTTCTGCCTTGCTTTTTCTTCCTCTAAGATTTTCTTCTCCTCACCCCTTTCTTCCCTACTTATTGCCTTTGTCTCCTTCCCTCATCACAATCGACTTGAGAATGGTCCAGGACGGACCGAAACAACATCGTCCCTTCACTTTCTAGTGTGTGGTTTGGTCAACATATTTCTGCCACGTTATTGTGACTCCTCGTCTGCATATTGAGACTGATTATTGAGACAGGTTATTATAACAGGTCACTAGGGATAGTTTAACAACTGATTGTTTCGTCTGATAATTTACACAAACTGATTTGTGTGGTTGGATATTACATCAGGCTATTACGTAATAGGCTGATGTTAGGGGCAGGGAATTACGAAAGCTGGTTAATCAGATTTTTGCAGCATGTTTTGTGCTGGATATTTCCTGCAACTATAGCCAGCTGGGTGGCCCAGCTTTATATTGGAGCCGGGTATGGTGCCAGTCCTGACACTATACTAAGCCGGGTGATTATTATTATGAAGTGTTATTTTGGAAGAATTTTATAGAGGGTTGTCATGGTGGATTATTATGGAGGATTATTGTGGTGGATTATTATACAGGGTTTTTGTGGTGGATTATTATGGAGGGTCTTTTTGGTGGATTATTTTGACGGGTCAATGCGGTGGATTATTTTGGAGGATTATTTTGGTTAAGTTTTATGGATGCTTATTGTGGAGAGTTTTTATGAAGGGTTATTGTGGTAGATTTTTTGGAAGGTTATTGTAGTGTATTTTTACATTGGGTTATTGTGGTGGATTATTATGTAGTGTTATTGGGGTGGATTATTATGGAGAGTTAATGTGGAAGATTATTTTGGAGGATTATTGTGGTGAAGTATTATGGACGGTTATTGTGGAGTGTTTTTATGAAGGGTTATTGTGGTGGATTATTTTAGAAGGTTACTGTAGTGTATTAAATAGGGTTATTGTGGTGGATTATTACAGAGGGTTATTATGGTGTTTTTTTATGGAGTGTTATTGTGGTGGATAATTATGGAGGGTTGTTGTGGTATAATATTATGAAGGGTTATTGTGGTGGAGTATTATGGAGAGTTATTGTAGTGGATTATCCTAACGGGTTATTGTGATGGCTTATTATGTAGGGTTATTGTGGTGGATTGTTATCAATGGTTATTGTGGTGGAATATTATTGAGGGGTTATTGTGGTGGAATATTATAATGGTTAATTGTTGTTGATTATTATAGAGGGTTATTGTGGTTTATTAATAAGGATTATTGTGGTGGATTATTATTGAGTATATTTGGGTGAATTATTATGAAGGGTTATTGTTGTGGATTAATGTAAGTTTTTGTGGTGGATTTTTATTGAGGATTGTTGTGGTTGATTATTATATAGAGATATTGTGATGGAATATTTTGTAGGGTTATTGTTTGTATTGTATTTGATTGTTTTGGAGGGTTTTGTGGTGGATTATTATGGAGTGTTATTGGGGTGGATTATTATAAAGGGTTATTGTGGTGGCCTATTATGGTGGGTTATTATGGTGGATTATTATGTAGGGTTGTTATGATGGATTATTATAGAGGGATATTGTGGTGGATTATTTTGAAGTATTATTGTGGTGGACTATTTTGGAGGGTTATTGTAATGTATTATTATAGAGGTTTATTGTGGTGGATAATTATGGAGGGTTGTTGAGGGATTATATTTTGGAGGGTTATTGTGGTGAAATATCCTAATGGGTTATTGTGATGAATTAGTATGAAGGGTTATTGTTGTGGATTATTAGGGAGGTTTTTTCTTTTGGATTATTAGGGATGGATATTGTTGAAGATTATTATGGAGGATTATTTTGATGGATTACATGGTGGGTTATTGTGATGGAATATTATTCCAATATGGAAGTGGTGGATTAATTGGGAGGTGTATTGTAGTGGATTATTATGTAGGGATATTGCGGTGAATTATTATGAAGGGATATTTAGGAGGAATATTATCGTGGGTTATAGTTGTTAATTATTATTGTGGTTTATTGATAAGGGTTATTTTGGTGGATTATTATAGGATTATCGTGGTGGATTTATATTGTTATTGTGAGTTATTGTGATGGAATATTTTGAAGGGTTATTGTGGTGGATTGTTTTGGATGGTTTTTGTTGTGGATTATTATGGTGGGTTATTGTAGTGGTTTATTGTGCAGGGTTAATATGATGGGATATTATGAAGGGTTATTGTGCTTGATTAATTTGGTGGGTTATTGTGGTGGATTATTATGGAGGGTTGTTATGGTGGATTATTTTGAAGGATTATTGTGGTGGATTATTTTGGAGGGTTATTGTTGTTTATTGTTATATAGGGTTATTGTGGTGGATAATTATGGAGTGTTGTTGTGGTATAATATTTTGGAGAGTTATTGTGGTGGACTATTATGCAGGGTTATTGTGGTGGATTATTATAGAGGGTTATTGTAGTGGATAATTAAGGACGGTTATAATGGTGGATTATCCTAACGGGTAATTGTGATGGATTAGTATGAAGGGTTATTGTTGAGGATTATTAGGGAGGGTTATTCTTTTGGATTCCTGGTTTGTCCCTTGGAGAGGCTACGGGATCCAGTAAGTTCAGTAGAACTTCGGTTTCAACTCTTTTAACCCTGTCGTAGCTCAGTCGATTATGGCAGGTTCTGGGATGCTCCTGGACGCAGGTTCGAATCCTTGTCACGGTCCTTGTGGATTTGTTCATTTGATGCACCACATTAGTGTGATCTCTGTGTGGAATATTATGTTGGGATATTGAGGTGAATTATTATAAAGGGTTAGAGATGTTGATTATTATTGAGGTTTATTATGGTTTATTAATAAGAATTATTTTGGTGGATTATTATAGGATTATTATGGTGGATTTATATTGTGGAATTTTGTGGTGAATTATTATGAAGGATTATTGTCGCAGATTAATGTAGTGTATTGTGTTGGATTATTATGGAGAGTTATTGTGATGGAATATTTTGAAGATGGATTGTTTTGGAGGGTTTTTGTTGTGGATTATTTTGATGGGTTATTGTGGTGTAATATTACGGAGGGTTAATGTGATGGAATATTTGGAGGGTTATTATGGTGGATTATTATTAAGGGTTATTGTGGTAGGTTGTAATGGTGGGTTATTGTTGCTGATATTTTGAAGGGGTATTGTGGTGGATTATTTTGAAGCGTTATTGTAATGTAATATTAAAGAGGGTTATTGTGATGGATAATTATGGAGGGTTGTTGTGGTATTATATTTTTGAGAGTTATTGTGGTGCACTATTATGGAAGGTTAGTGTGGTGGATAATTATGGAGGGTTGTTGTAGTAAAATATTTTGGAGTGTTATTGTGGTGGATTATTATGGTGAATTGTAATAGTGGATTATCCTAACGGGTTATTGTGATGGATTAGTATGAAAGGTTATAGTTGTTGATTAATAGGGAGAGTTTTTCTGGTGGATTATTGGGGATGGATATTGTTGTGGATTATTATGGAAGACTATTTTGATGGATTACATGGAGGGTTATTGTGGTGGCTTATTGTGGAGGGTTATTGTGGTGGCTTATTGTGGAGGGTTATTGTGGTGGCTTATTGTGGAGGGTTATTGTGGTGGAATATTATTTCAATATGGAAGTGGTGGATTAATTGGGAGGTGTATTGTAGTGGATTATTATGTTGGGATATTGGGGTGAATTATTATGAAGGGTTATTGAGGAGGAATATTATCGTGGGTTATAATTGTTGATTATTATTGATGGTTATTATGGTTTATTAATAAGGGTTATTTTGGTCGAATATTATAGGATTATTTTGGTGGATTTATATTGTGGGTTATTGTAGTGATTTATTATGAAGCGTTATTGTCGTGGATTAATGTAGCGTATTGTGTTGGACTATTATTGAGGGTTGTTGTAATGGATTATTATGGAGAGTTATCGTGATGGAATATTTTGAAGGGTTATTGTGGTATATTGTTTTGGAGGGTATTTGTTGTGGATTATTATGGTGGGTTATTGTGGTGGTTTATTATATGCAGGGTTAATATGATGGAATATTATAGAGGGTTATTGTGCTTGATAAATATGGATGGTTATTGTGGTGGATTATTATGGAGGATTGTTGAGGTGGATTATTAGGGAAGGTTTTTGCGAAGGATTATATTTTGAGGGTTATTGTGGTGGATTATTAAGGAGGGTTATTGTGGTGGATTATTATGCAAGGTTATTGTGGTGGATTATTATTGAGGGTCAATGTGGCGGATCATTTTGAAGGATTATTGTGGTGGATTATTTTGTAGGGTTAAGTAGTTTATTATTATATAGAGTCATTTTTAAGGATTATTGTGGTGGATTATTTTGTAGTGTTAAGTAGTTTATTATTATATAGGGTTATCGTGGTGGATAATTATGGACTGTTGTGGTGGTATAATATTTTGGAGGCTTATTGTGGTGACCTATTATGGAGGGTTATTATGGTGGATATTTAAGGAAGGTTATAATAGTGGATTATCCTAACGGGTTATTGTGATGGATTAGTATGAAGGGTTATTGTTGTGGATTATTAGGGAGGGTTATTCTGGTAAATTATTATGGATGGTTTTTGTTGTGAATTATTATGGAGGGTTATTTTGATGGATTACATGCAGGGTTATTGTGGTGGCTTATTGTGGAGGGTTATTGTGGTGGAATATTATTCCAATATGGAAGTGATGGATTATTTGTGAGGTGTATTGTAGTGGAATATTATGTTGGGATATTGAGGTGAATTATTATGAAGGGTTATAGTTGTTGAATATTATTGAGGTTCATTATGGTTTATTAATAAGGATTATTTTGTTGGATTATTATACGATTATTATGGTGGATTTATATTGTGGGTTATTGGGGTGAATTATTATGAAAGATTATTGTCACAGATTAATGTGGCGTATTGTGGTGGATTATTATTGAGGATTATTGTGGTGGATTATTATTGAGGATTATTGTGGTGGATCATTATGGAGAGTTATTGTGTTGGAATGTTTTGAAGGTGGATTGTTTTGGAGGGTTTTTGTTGTGGATTATTTTGGTGGGTTACTGTGGTGTAATATTATGGAGGGTTAATATCATGGAATTTTATGAAGGGTTATTGTGCTTGATTAATTTGGAGGGTTATTTATGTTGGATTATTATTAAGGGTTATTGTGGTAGATTGTAATGGTGGGTTATTGTTGTTGATATTTTGAAGGGGTATTGTGGTGGATTATTATGGAGGATTGTTGAGGTGGATTATTAAGAGGGTTTTTTGCAGATGATTATTTTTATTATTTTTTTTTTGCTGAGGATTATTTTGGAGGGTTATTGTGGTGCATTATTATGGAGAAGGGAGAGGTATTGTGGTGGATAATTTTTGAGAGGAATTGTGGTTGATCATTTTGGAGGGTTATTGTGGTGGAATAATTTGGAGGTGAATTGTAGTTGACTATTATGGTGGGTTATTGAGGTGAATTATTATAGAGAGTTATTGCAGAAGAATTTTATGGAGGGTTATTGTTGTGGATTATTATGGAGGAGTTTTGAGGTGGAATATTATAAAGGGGTTATTGTTGTCGATTATTATGAAAGGTTATTGTGATAGATTATTGTGGTGAATTATTTTCAACGATCTTTCATTGATTAATATATAATGTTATCGTGTTGAATTATTTTGGTGGATATTTCTCTTGGATTATTAGCAAAGTTTTTTTTATTTATTATTATGGAGGGTTACTTTGGTGGATTATTATGGATGCTTATTGTAGTGGATTATTATTGAGGGTTATTGTGATTGATTATTATGGAGTGTTATTGTGGTCGATTAATTTGGAGGGTTATTGTGATGGATATTTATGGAGGTTACTTTGGTGGATGTTTATTGATGGTTATTGTGGTTAATTAATATAGAGGGTTATTGTGGTGGATTATTATGATGGGTTGTTTTCTGTGGATTATTATTGAGGGTTATTGCTGTGGATTATTAAAGAGAGTTATTGAGATGGAATATTATGGAGTGTTATTAGTGGATTATAATGTAGGGTTATAATATTGGATTATTATGTGGGGTTATTGTGGTGGAATATAATGAATTAAATTAAAATAATCATTCCAAAATAATCCACTACAATTACCCTCCATACTAATCCTCCACAATAACCCTCCAGAATAATCCACCATGATTACATTCCAAATTAATCCACCACAACAACCCACAAAAAATAATCCACAACAATAACCCACCAAAACAATCCACTTCAATAATTTTCAAAAATAATCCTCTATTATTACCCTCCATGTAAATCCACCACAATAACATTTCATAAAATTCCGTGGGAATAATCAACCAAAAAATCCAGCACGATAACACTCTATAATATCCCGAAAAAAAATCTTTTAAAATAAACCAGCACAATAATGCACCATAATAACAATCCAAAATATCCCACCACAGCAACCCTTCATAACAATCCATCACAATAATCCTCCGTAATAATTCATCACAATAATCCTCCGTAATAATTCATCACAATAACCCTCCATAATAATCCACGAGAATATATCACCACAATAATCCACCACGATAACCTTCCATAATAATTCAAAGCAACATCATCCAAAAAATTCCACCACAAAAATCCCCAATAATTATCCGCCAAAATAATGCACCACATTAATCAATCATATTAATCCTCAAAAATATTTCAAAACAATAATCCCCTCAGTAATCCAAAACATTAACCCTCAAAAGTAATCCACCACAATATTCCACCATAAAAAAATCCACCACAATAACCCACAATAATAATCCACCACAATAACCCACAATAATAATCCACCACAATAACTCACAATAATAATCGACCACAATAACCCTCCAAAATAATCTACCACAATGACTCTCGAAAATGCTCCACCACAATAGCCCTCCTTAATAATCTACCATAATAATCCACAATAATTATCCACCACAATAACCCCTCATAACAATCCACCACAATAATTCTCCATAATAATCCACCACAATAACCCTCCTTAATAATCCACCACAATAACTCTCTTTAATAATACACAACAATAATCCTCCATATTAATCAATCACAACCTTGTATAATATTCCACAACAATAACACTCAATAATAATCCACCACAATAACCCTCCAAAATAATCCACCACAATAAACCTCCATAATAACCCTTCACAACCCTCAATATTATTCCACAACAATAACCCTCAATAATAAACCACCACACTAACTCTCAATAATATTCCACCACAATAACCCTCAATACTAATCCACCACATAACACTCCATAATAATCCACCACAATAACCCTCAATAATAATCCACCACAATAACCCTCCATAATAATTCACCACCATAACCCTCCATAATAATCGAAAACAGTAACCCTCTATAATAACATACTTTTTTCACGGCACACACTGTACTGACCTGACCTATTGTGGCTTCTCTACTGACACTGTCACTGGGCCAGGAACTCTCAGATTGGTAAGAAATGTAAAATACCGGGAAGATTAATACTGAGCTATAGTGATATCATACCCAAGCACCCAAATACAGCTGGACCACCCAACTTCCTATAGTCACAGGACTGGTACTATAACCAGGTACCCATATACAGCTGGTCGCCCCACCTTCCTATAGTGACAGGCCTGGCACAATACCCAGGCACCCGCATACAGACGGTCCACCCAGTTTGCAATAGTTCCATGTAATATCTAGCACAAAAACATGCTGCAACACCCGGTATTACCAGCTTTTGTAATTCCTCACCCTAATAACTGGGCTTCACTAGACTGTGAAACATTTATGTAATAGTGTGATGTAATAACCGACCACAACAATTGGTTTGTGTAAAAGACCAGATGTAACAATCGGTTGTTAAACTATCCCTAGCGACTTGTTATAATACCTATCTCTATAATCAGTCACAATATCCTGAACGAACTGGTAACTGGAATAGCATCACGCAATCTTAACTTGCAAAAAAACGCTATGAGAATAGCCTGTTGTAATAATAACTCACAGTAATAACATACAATAAAAATACAATATTATAATAAGTGTCATTTAAACCCCCTTTATATCTTTTGTTCTTAGTCGCTTCTAATTGTTATTGACACCAAACTTCTGAGGTGATTTTATGTTTCATCTGCTGTTCAGGACTTTATTCAACATGTTCGGTTGCTGAGTTTATTACGTGTTTTGGAAAATTATATTAAAATTTTGACTTAAGGTAAAAGGAAGATATGAAGCTTACGTGGGGTTCGACCTGGGACCGTCGTGACCCCAGCGGGTGACCCCACACACTGACCATGACTCCTCCTGATTAATAAAGTCCTCAACCTAATATTTTATTCACCTCCTCTATTCACCAACACAATAAACCACAAAATTAATCTACCGCAATATCCCTCGAAAATAATCTACCATAATAACTCTCTAGAATAACCCACGAGAATAATCAACCAGAATAATCCACCAAGGTAACCCACTATAATAATCCAACACAAAAAACTTTCGTTTTTCCAGAAGGTGATAATAATAATAATCCACCACATTAATCCGACACTATAATTCTCGATAATAATCCCCCTCAATATCCATAAATATTTATCCATTACAATAACCCTCTAAAATAATTTTCCACAATAACCCTCCGTATTTATCCACCACAATAACCCTCCGTAATAATCCACCACAATAACCCTTCATAATTATCCACCACAATAACCCTTCATACTCATCAAGAAAATTAATCCACCAAAAAATTCCACCATGATAACTCACTATAATAATCCTGTAAAGTATCCATTAAAATATTCTTCAAAAATAATTCACCACATTAACCCTTCAAAATAATCCACCATAATAACTCACCAAAATGATCCACCACAATAAAACTTTATAACAATCACTACGATAACCCTCTATAATAACCCACCACAATAACGCTTCATAATAATCCCCCACAATAACCCTTCATAATAATCCACAAAAATACCCCATTATAATAATTCACCACAGTACCCTCTGTTATATAATCCACCAGAGTAACCCTCCAAAATAACCTTCCACAATAGCACTCCATAAAAATCCACCTCAATATCCCTTCGAAATAATCCACTATAATAATCCTCAATAATAATCCACCACAATAACTCTGCAAATAGTCAACGACAATAACATTTCTTATTAATCCATGTGAATAACCCACCAAAATAATCCACCATGATAACCTTTTACAATAATCCAACACAATAATCCATCACGATATTCCACCACATTAATCAATCATATTAATCCTTCAAAATAATCCACAACAATAATCCTCCATAATAATCAAACACAATAACCCTCCAAAGTAAACCGTCACAATATCCCACTGTAATAATCCACCACAATATCCCACCATAATAATTCACCACAATAGCCCTGAAATAATCAAACACAATCACCCTCAATTATAATCCATCACAATCCCTTCCTTAATTATCCACAAAAATAGTCCATTAGAATAACTCCACATGATAACGTTTTATAATAATCCATTAACAAATCCTCAATAATAATGCACCACAATAATCCTCCTTAATAAACCACCACAATAACCCACTTTAATATTACACCACAATAAGCCTCTATAATAAGCAATGAAATCCCTGAAATATAATCCACAACAATAACACTCAATAATAATCCACCACAATAATCCTTGATAATAATATACCACAATAACCCTCCAAATTAATCCACCACAATAACCCTCAATAATAAGCTACAACAATAACCCTCAATAATAACCCACCACAATAACCCTCCATAATAACCTACAGTTTACACGGCACACAACCTGCTCTACTGACACTGTCACTGGGTCAGAAACTCTTAGTTTGGTAAGAATGGTAAAATATCAGGAAGACTGCCACTCTGCTATAGTGACACAATACCCCAAGCACCCATATACAGCTGGTCCACCCAGCTTGCTATAGTTACAGGACTGGTACTATACCCAGGCACCCATATACAGCTGGTCCACCCAGGTTGCTATAATGAAATGCCCGGCACCATACCCAGGCACTCATATACAGCTGGTCCACCCAGGTTGCTATAATGAAAGGCCCGGCACCATACCCAGGCACCCATATACAGCTGGTCCACCCAGCTTGCTATAGTGAAACGCCCGGCACCATACCCAGGCACCCTCATACAGACGGTCCATCCAGCTTGCTATAGTTTCAGGTAATATCTAGCACAAAAACACGCTGCAACACCCTGTATAACCACCTTCCGTAATTCTCAACCCCCAATAACCCGTTTTATCTAGACTGTATAACATTTTCTTAATAGTCTGATGTAATAACGACCACAACAATTGGTTTGTGTAAATGATCAAATGTAATAATCGGTTGTTAAACAATCCCTAGTGACCTCTTATCATAACCCACCTCTATAATCAATCACAATATCGTGAATGAACAGCTAACTGGAATAGCATCACGCAATCTTTACTTGCAAAAAAAGGCTACGAGAATAGCCTGTAGTAATAATAACCCACAGTAATAACCTTTAATAATAGCCTGTTTTAATATTATCCTGGAGTAATATCCTATTTGTTCAGTTTCATTTTAAACTCTAATTATATTTTTTGTTCTTTGCTGCTTTTAATTGTTATTGAGACCAAATTTCTGAGGTGACTTTATGTTTCATCTGTTCATGTTGGTTGTTGAGTTTATTACGTGTTAGGGGAATTTATATTAAAATGTTAACTTAAACTAAAAGGAAATTCTATGGGGTCGACCTGAATATCGTCGTGACCCCGGGGGGTGACCCCACACACTGACCTGTGGACCGTCATGACCCCAGCAGGTGACCCCCACACACTGACCTGTGGACCGTCATGACCCCAGCGAGTGACCCCCACACAATGACCTGAGGACCATCGTTGTAATGGTATGTGCAGACCGTAGCTCCTTCCCCCTTCCCTCGCTTGCCTCCCCTCCCTTGTTCATCCCTCCCATTTGTCAGTCCGACCCTCTGGTCATTCTCCCCCTCCCTGTTCACCAGAGTCAAATTACCCCTTAGGCAGGTGGTCAAGGCACTTATTCCCGCAATCCTTATGTCTCCAATCCCTCCAAATCATTTGTCTCCCAATCCTTTCCAATCCGATTCCCCTCTTCTCCTGCTTTCGCCACTAACCATTTGACAGTTTTAGACCAGTGACGAATTACCGTAATTCTCAAGTTTCGAGTAAGGAAACTGGGAGCCACATACGGCTGTGGTTTCCTGTGTAGCGTGGGATCGGTTCATGATTCTACGGGAGTGAAACATAACTTTCAGGTGAGTCCTCACCTTCCAAGGAGGCCTAGGGGTGGGCTAAGTCAGAGGTTTTGGCTGGCCTAAGAGTGACACTCTGTAGTCATTGGTTGAGCTTTGATAGGCGGAGTTAATTGGGCCTAGGAACTAAGTGTGTGGAGCCTGTTCCAATGGTAAGAGTTTTAGAAAATATTAGAGCCAGTGTGTCTTGGAGTGTCATCTGGGGGTACAGGTCTCCTGATCTGGGGGGCAGCCAATGAACATCTTGGCCGAAGTTGCAGGATTAAGGTAATGTCTGTCTGAGTTTTGGTACATCAAGTAAATGCACCTCCAATTTTCCAATTGCCTCGTAGGATGTCTTATCAAAGTAGGATATAACTTTCAATTTGATTTCAATACGTGTTTTAAAATAATAAAGTGTTTTTATGTTGTGACGATAATCTCTTTCAAGAGAGATTGAGCCTGCTCTTCCCTACTTCAAGTTACACCAAAGATACAAGTATAAGATGCTACATTCAAGATACATCACCGGTAGCACAAAACGTTTTGACCAGGAGGCAAAACGTATCCAAGATCCCCCCACTCCACACACCCTCCACACGCTGGCTCGTCATCAAACCAGCTAACTACCCTTCACCAGCTTGCCTGCCCCTGATTGGTGACTCGCCAGCCGCGCACCTGCACACCGCACCTCGGCGCCCTCTACCCGAGTCAACGTCTGAGCCTGACCAGCTATCAACTTCAGAATATTCCTTGTGCTCTTAGCGTTGACATCTCTCTCTGGCATACTAGCTTATTAGCTCGTATACGAATGGAGGTTTCAGCCGTCGCCGATATTCTCAGCACCATTTCAACATTATTTAATCTATTGTGTTTTTTTGTATTTATCTTTGTCATTTTATTTCATTAGTCATTTGCCCGAGATTTGCCTTTATTTTCAGTTATGTTTAAAGTAAATATATTAAAGTTTCATTGTTCATACTTTGTGTTTTACGTGTTCCTCCCTCTAACTTACCACAGACAACAGGCAAGCAGTCTATATTTTTGTTTTAAGTGTGACCTAAGTGTGACCAGGCTTTGACACCTGCCATTGGAGGACTGCCGAACATCAACACTCCAACACTTTCCCGTCACAATGTAATTGTGTTTAGTTATCTGTTCCCTTTTCTTTTGATGCTGTGTGATGTCATTTTAAAGGGGATATTCTCGGGTGGTATTGGAAGCCTTGGCGTATTGGAAGATTCTTATTTGCCCCTTTGAGTTCCATGATTATTGAGTCTCTTCCTTCCTGGGGAAACAATAATTTAGACACATTCATTTATGGTTCGAGAAGGTGGTGGCAGTGTTTTATGATTTTAATTATTAGTTATAAATTAATAACCCCTATTACTGTTGTGTCCTCCTCAGTCCTATATTCGTGACAGTTCAGTGAGGGGTCATACTGAACTGTAACTGTGTTAAGCTGGGGTATTGAGTAAAGGGAAAGGGTAGAGAGTAGGAAAAAGGGTTATTACATCGTGATCCCAACGGGTGACCCCACACACTGACCATGATTCTTCCATATGAATAAAGTCCTCAACCCAGTAATTTATGCACCTCAAGTGAGGTGAATAAATTACGTGTGTTAGGAATATATATTAATAGTTTGAATAAAGAAAAATAACCAACCTTAATTATCAGCCGTACGAAATTGCAGTATTTTCCTGCTGTAATAATCGCTCGTAGTGATCTCAGGTAATAACCAACTGCAAATAATTGCAGCAAATACCGGAAGTAATAACAGGAAGCAATAACCGGAAGTAATAACCTGACGTAATAAATGAAAGTAATAACTTTTGCAAAAGTTTTACATAATAACTCGACCCTAACAGTCTCCAGTAATAACACATCATAATAACCTGGCGCAAAAACGTACAGTAAAAACCTCAAGTTATTTTTGCACGTAATATCTTGCAGAAATAATAAAACACACAAAAATGTAGTAACACTCAGTAATACATCTTCATCATAACTTCTCGCCCTAATAACCTGCCTAAATGTCTTCCTGTAATAACTTTGTCCCAATAGCCTGTTGCAATATGCAGCTACAACAACCAACCTGGTAAATTATCAGACTTAACAACCAGTTGTCATAACTTCCCTAGTAACTTGTTATTATAACCCGTTTCACTAATCAGCATCAACATCAATGAGCAGCAAGCTTGAATAACAACCTGTCCTTACACCCCTTACTAAAACATTACAATAATAGCCTGTTGTAATAATAACATGCAGTAATTACCTACAATAATAGCTTATTGTAATAATAACCCTTAATAAAAAGGTACAATAATAGCCTATTGTAATAATAACCCTTAATAATAACCTATAATAAAAGCCTATTTTAATAATAACCTGCAGTAATAAACTACAATAATTGCTTGTTGTAATAATATCCCCCACTAAAAACCTACTTTAAAAAGCGTGTTGTAATAATACCTCGCAGTTACAACATTCAATAAGAGCCTGTTGTAATAATAAGAACCCTTAGTAAAAACCTACAATAATAGCATGTAGTAATAAGCCCCTTAGTAATAATCTTTTATAAAAGCTTGTTGTTATAATAACCCATAGAAATTTTGCAATAAAATATAAGTGTGTCATTTAAACCCCAGTTATATCTTTTGTTCTTAGTCGCTTCTAATTGTTATTGAAGCCAAACTACTGAGGTGACTTTATGTTTCATCTGCTGTTCAGGACTTTATTCAACATGTTCGGTTGCTGAGTTTATTACGTGTTTTGGAAAATTATAATAAAATGTTGATTAAGGTAAAAGGAAGAGCTCCAATACATAGGGACGACCTGAGGACCGTCGTGACCCCAGCGGGTGACCCCACACATAGACCTCTTCCTGATTAATAAAACCCTAAACCCAGTATTTTATTCACCTCTTCAGGTGACCCGCCTGAACAAACAAATAATTCACCACAATAACCATTCCTATTAAACCACCTCAATTACCCATAATAATAATACACCATAATATCCCTTCAAAATAATCTACCACAATAACCATCTATAAATACCCACGAGAATAATACACCAGAATAATCATCCATGCTAACACTCTAATAATCCAACACAAATCCCTCTGGTTTTCCCAGAGGGTAATAATAAAGATCCAGCACAATATTCAACCACTATAATCCTCGAAAATAATCCACCTCAATATCCCTCAATGTTTATTCATTACAATAACTCTCCAAAATTATCTACAACAATAACTCTCCGTTATTATCCATCTCAATAACTCTCCATATTCATCAACAAAATTAATTTGCCAAAATAATCCACCATGCCAACCCACTATAATAATCCCATAAAGTATGCTCCAAAATAATCCACCACAATAATCCATCACAATAACCCTCCAAAATAATCCACCACAATAACCTACCAAAATAATCCACCACAATAACACTATAATAATCCACCACAATAATCCTCCAAAATAATCCACTACAAAAATCCTCCATAATAATCCCACACAATAACTCTTCAAAATAGTCCACCACAATAATCCTCAATAATAATCCACCACAATAACCCGTCTTAATAATTCTTCACGACACCCTCTGTTATAATCTACCACAGTAACCCTCCAAAATAATCGACCATAATAACATATCATAATAATTCACGCAAATAATCCACCAAGATAACCATCTATAATAACTTTAAACAAAAAGCAGTTAAAATAATCCAGCACAAAAATGAACAACAATAACCATCCAAAATAACCAACCACAATAAACTTCCGTAATTGTCCACCACAGTAACCCTCCAAAATAAACCACCGCAATTCCACTACTTAATAGCCCACTAGAATAGGCCACAAGGCTACTCCACCACGATAACCCTCTATAATAATACAACTTAAAAACCATATAAAATAATCAACCAAAATAACTCTCCAAAATAATCCACAATAGTATCCCTCTGTAATAATCCACCACAGTAACCCCTCCATAATAATCCACGAGAATAGTTCACCAAGTTAACCTTCTATGATAATCCAAAACAAGATCGTCCAAATTAATCCACCACAAAAATCCACAATAATAATCCACATTAATTCATAACATCAACCCTCCAAAATAATCCACAACAAAAATAATCCTTAATAATTATCTACCACTATAACCCTCCAAAATAATCCACCACAATATCCCACTGTAACTGGGGCCAAAATTTATTATCCCTCCTGACCATTTATCCGGCGTTAATTAAAGCTTCTGATATCCACCATTGTTTCTGCTGGACCATCAGTCCAACCCTCGTGACCTTGGGCGTTTTATCGCCTAGATCCCACAACACGAGGACGCTGTACTTTGTTACTAACAAACTCTGAGACCTTCCTGCTGCTACCATCCATCCTGTAATACTTCTATAATCCCGCTAATTGATTGTGGGACCGGATTGCCATTATATAATTTTCAATCAATTGCCATTAAATCCACGATTGTGGTTCCCCAATTATTTGAAAGGGAGTAATGAATATTCTTTAAAGTGTGGACTAACTCAAACCAAAGAGCTTATATATATTTTAAATCGACAAAGGTGCTTGTAAAGTTCACAGGAGCTTATTCAATAAAAACATAATGATACATAAATGGGGAAACAATTCCACTAAACAACCGAGATCACTTCAATCATTATTAATTATAAAAGTTATGAAAACAACAGGAAACCACTCACAAACTGAAAACTTCCTATCTGATGCAAATGATTATGAAATTGATCACTACAACTGCATCTCAGTTCAAGAAAACAAAAAACTTTACCTTAAATACCAAGACTCCAGGTCAGATGTTACGACCTTGTTTCAGAGAGAGGTCTATCTTGCCCAGCTGATGCCCCAAAACACACCAACTGAAATTCTCCTCCCAAGCTGAGAGGCTGATACCTGCTTGATAGGGTTCTGGGAGTTCTTCTACTCCCCAAGCCCGGCCCTAGGCCAGGCTCGACTTGTGAGAGTTTGGTCCACCAGGCTTTTGCTTGGAGCGGCCAGCAGGATCACATACCCACCACAGCCCGGTTGATCCGGAGCTTCTCTTAGAAAACAGTCCAGTTTTCTCTTGAAGATGTCCACGATGTCACGATGAAGATGATGAAGATGTCAAGCTGACATTGACATTGTTGCCAAACTACTTCTTAAAGATAATTAACAAATTAGATTCGTATTGACTGGTTACTTTAAGGTGATTGGATTCCTATTGAAAATAAAGGGTAATTACATAGGTACTTGATCCCGATCAATAGTTGAGTACAACTATTAGCATTACCGCAGCGTAGGCTGCTTACTGAGTCTAGTGTGTGTCTTCAAAAACTAGTTCTCATATTCTAGATGAGTCATCTACACTTGGCGACTAAGAGGAGTTGACTCTTTTCTCTAAACGGCGTTAAATTAACATAACTGCTTAATCAACGTTGATTATTACTATAATTACTTTTAATAACTGAATTTCTCTATACTTAATGAAATAAACTCGCAGGAAGGCTGTAGCAATCGTGCCTGTATCACTCCCCTGCTAATCTCTTGGGATAACCCTTACTGGAAACCCAGGTAGACACTATCCTGAAACTCCAAAACCTAGATTATCCGTGTTTCTAATACTACACAAGATATACGCTCCTTTATAAACAGCTAAACTGATACACCACCACAATAACCCACAATAATAATCCACCACAATAACTCACAATAATAATCGACCACAATAACCCTCCAAAAAATTCCACTGAAATAACCACCCAAAATTATCAAACACAATCACCCTCAATTATAATCCATCACAATCCCTTCCTTAATTATCCACAAAAATAGTCCATTAGAATAATCCAACTCGATAACGTTTTCAATTAATCCAATAAAAAATCCTCCAAAATAATTAAGCACAATAATCCACACCAATAATCTTTAATAATAATCCACACAATAGTCAACCACAATAATCCACTACAATACCCATCCTTTATAATCCTCCACAATTACCCTCCAAAATAATCTACCACAATGACTCTCGAAAATACTCCACCACAATAACCCACATTAACTATTCACCACAATTACTCCCTTTCCAGCCTTCCTGAAAACTCATGTAGAAAATACCTTGTAACTCCAAAAAACTAGCTTAACCATGTATACCACAATATAATATAACTGAGTATACCACAATTATATAAATATAATTATGTATACCACAATTACATAAATAAAATTGTGTATACCACAATTATATAAATATAATTATGTATACCACAATTATATAAATAAAATTATGTATACCACAATTATATAAATACAATTATGTATACCACAATACAAGATAATCCACCACAATAACTCTCCATAATAATCCAACACAAATGACGCTCAATAATAATCCACCACAATAACCCTCCATAATAATCCACCACAATAACCCTCCATAATAATCCACCACAATAACCCTCCATAATAACCTACAGTTTATACAGCACACATCCCACTCTACTGACACTGTCACTGGGCCAGAAACTCTTAGTTTGGTAAGAAATGTAAAATATCGGGAAGATGGCCACCCAACTATAGTGACACCATACCAGACACACCCATACAGCTGGTCAACCTAGCGTGCCATAGAGACAAGGCCTAGCACCATACCCAGGCACCTATATTGGGCTGGGCCACCCAGCTTGCTATAGTGACAGGTTTGGCACAATACACAGCGCCTGTATGCAGCTGGTTCACTAGGCTTCCTATAGTGACCGGCCTGGCACCATTCAACTAATGATCTCAGTGAATTAGACACTTTAGCGTTCACTAATGACGATGCTTCTTCTTCAGAGGCAGCCCAGATTTTAGCTTAATGTTCAGCTTTATTTATTGGAAGTTAGAAAACACTAAATATTTTATATTTCTAATTACTTTGCGAAAGTTGATATATATGAATCAATACTTGAAATTTGGCTTTATGTTTCATCTGTTTATGTCAGTTGGTGATTATATTACGTCTTTGGGGAATTTGTATCCAAATGTTGACTTAAGGTAAAATGAAGTGTTTTAATTGTATGGGGTCGAGCTGAGGACCGTCGTGACCCCAGCGGGTGACCCCACACACTGACCTTGACTCTTCCTTATTAATAATTAATTATTAATTATAATAAATTACGTGAGTTAAGAATTTATATTAATAGTTTCAATAAAAAAAAATAATAGTTTCAATAAAAAAATAATCAATCTTAATTATCAGCCGTAGGAAACTGCAGTTGTATTCAACTATAATAACCGCTCGTAGTTATATTAGGTAATTACCAATTGTAAATAATAGCAGCAAATACCTGCAGTAATAACCGGAAGTAATAACTGGAATAATATCCTAAAGTAATAATCTTCTGCAAAAGTTTGACATAATAACTCGCCCTAATAATCTCCAGTAATAACACATCATAATAAGCTGACGCAATAACGCACAGAAATAACATCAAAGTTACAAATTCACAAGGGTGGTGACGAGGATTCGAACCTACGTCCAAGAGCATCCCAGACGCTGCCTTAACCGATTGAGCTACGACATGGATTAGAATTGCAACCAGGAGTTCTATTGAACTTATTTGGATCCTGCAGCCTCTCCGAGACAAACCACGATTTTACACAATTCTTCCATGCACTCGAGCTATGTCAATAGGCCATTCTACCTCTTCGCCCTTACTTCATTACACACAGAAATCACAATAGCGTGATGCATCAAGTCAGAAGAGGTAGAACGGCCTATTGACATAGCTCGAGTGCATGGAGAAATTGTTTAAGATCCTGGTTTGTGTCTCGCAGAGGCTGCAGGATCCAAGTAAGTTCAATAAAACTTCTGGTTGCAATTCTTATCCATGTCGTATCTCAGTCGATTAAGGCAGCGTCTGGGATGCTCTCGGACGTAGGTTCGAATCCTCGTCACGGCCCTTGTGGATTTGTTCATTTGATGCATCACGCTATTTTGATTTCTGTGTGTAACATCCAAGTTATTTCTGCACGTAATATCTTGCAGAAATAGTAAAACACAAAACATGTTGTAACACCCTGTATAACAATTTCCTCATAATTCCGCGCCCCAATAACCTGCCTTAATTTCCTCACGTAATAACTTCACGAAATAACCTCTCCCTAACAGCCTGGTGTAACCAGCCACAACAACCAGCCTGTGTAAATGATCCAACGTAACAATTAGTTGTAAAAACTTCCCAAGTGACCTGTTATAATAACCCGCCTCACTAATCAGCATCAATATCAATAAACAGTAAGCTGGAATAACAATCTGGTCTTTCAACCTGCTCTAAAACCTAACAATAATAGTCTGTTGAAATAATTAGTAGTAATAACTTACAGCAAAAGCCTGTTGAAATAATAATAATAATATTATTAATAATAACAACCTAACCTTTCTGTGTGTAACATCCAAGTTATTTCTGCGAGCGAGGGAGCCGGTCGGCCGAGCGGACAGCAAGCTGGACTTGTGATCCTGTGGTCCTGGGTTCGATCCCAGGCGCCGGCGGGAAACAATGGGCAGAGTTTCTTTCACCCTATGCCCCTGTTACCTAGCAGTAAAATAGGTACCTGGGTGTTAGTCAGCTGTCACGGGCTGCTTCCTGGGGGTGAAGGCCTGGTCGAGGACCGGGCCGCGGGGATATTAAAAGCCCCGAAATCATCTCAAGATAACCTCAAGAGAAAATAACCTAACCTAGGTTATGTTAGGTTACTAATAATAGTTATTAATGATAGTTAAGGTTACTAATAATAACAACCTAACCTTTAAAATATTGTTAACAACCAGCAGATAATAACAATTATCTGATCAAGTTACTATTCTGCAATAATTGCCTGCTGTAATAATAACCTGCAGTTATGACAATAGGCTGTTGTAATAATACCCTGCAGTTATAACATACAATAATATCTTGTTTTAATGATAACTTGCAGTAATAACTTACAATAACAGCCTGTTATAATAATAACCCGTAGAAATTTCGCAATAAAATATTATATTAATTATCATTTTAACTCTACTTATATATTTTGTTCTGAATCGCTTTTAATTGTTATTGAAGCCAAACTTCTGAGGTGACTTTATGTTTCACCTGTTGTACAGGACTTTATTCAACATGTTCGGTTGCTGAGTTTATTGCGTGTTTTGGGAAATTATATTAAAATGCAGATTTAAGGTAAAAGAAAGATCCTAGTACAATGGGGTCGACATGAGGACAGTTGTAACCTCAGCGGGAGACCCCACACACTGATCATGACTTCCTGATTAGTCAAGACTCATAAAGTATTATATAGCAGCCCGTCCTCCTAAGGTTCCCAACGTAAAGAAACTGTCTTACTAAAGTCCCATTATCCTAACCTACCAGAGGACCCAAAACAGAAAACGGGAGAGAATGAAAATGTCTCGAGCCGCTACTATTTTTATGTACGTAAATTTTTGGCCTTAGGTAGAGTATACGTCAAAATGCGACGTTCTATTTGGAGGACGGGTTGTATATAGACCTTCAACTCAACACTAAGAACCTTTATCTGAAGGAAGTGATAACCATTAAAGAGTGAAAACTGCCCTTAAGTACTTATGAGAAAAGTCTTAATACAAGACTCCTGTTATTTTAAGAATGAAAACGTTGACTCGTGTCAAGACTGTTATGACCTCTGGGTCATCAGAGGTCACCAGTGTGTTTACTTATGTTGGCATTAAACAACAGTTGTACTGTAGATATCACATGATCATGTATACTTTGTAGCTCGCTTACCACGTAGTCATGTATACTGTAGAGCTGACCTGAGAGCCACGTGGTCATGTATACTGTACAGCTGACCTGACAGCATCGTGGTCATTAGAAGCTGCTGGTCTTGCAACCAAAGGGTAATATATTTTGTGGAATTGGGTTGTCAGGCAACGAGGTGGTCATGTATACTCTGGAGATGTTAACCTAGTAACGATGTTGTCATGTATACTGCAAAGCTGCTTGTCTGAAACCTACATTGTTTTGTACACAGTGAAGCTGCCATGTCTGGCAACCACAAAGTTCTCAATATTGTGGAACTGCTTGTCTGGTAAACCAAGAGGTCAGGTACACTGTGATGTTGGTTTACCTGGTAACCACATGTTCATGTAACCTGTAGAAGCCCTCGTCTGGCAGTCACATTCTCAGGTATACTGTGGAGTTGTCAATCTAACAACCTGCGAACATAACCAGACCTTATAACCTGTTCCTATAACATAACTAATAATTAGAGGTTATAACTACCAGTAACTATCTCCCCAAATAACTTGTAAAATTCTTGCTGTTTTTGCTTTTGGCAATATTTTGCTGTAACAGCCTGCAGAAGTTGCTTATCATAATTACTTCAATATCAGCCTTCAATGATAACTCGCAGTAATAACCTTCCGAAATAATCTGTCTCAATAGAAATATATGTTATTGTATCCCGTTGTGAGAGTATGGTCTCTCAAGATTCTCCCACAGCTGACATAAACCACTACCA
>NW_025570003.1:0-21517 GCF_020424385.1 Procambarus clarkii | reverse complement strand
ATTGGCCATGATGAATAGCAGGGCGAGTTTTTAATATAGATAAATTCTCTGTAATCCTCAACTTGTGGTCTTTCACTGTGCCAACATTACGTTGCTGGATAAAATAACACACACACACACACACACACACACACACACACACACACACACACACACACACACACACACACACCACACACACACACAAACACACCACACACACACCACTTTTCGGGACCAAAAAGCCAAAGCTCAAGCCCCACAAGCACAAATAGGTGAGCACACACACACACACACACACACACACACACACACACACACACACACACACTGTACGACGCGTGAAGAGACCTGGGGGTGGACGTAACACCTAATCTATCTCCTGGCACATATTAATAGGATAACGACAGCAGCGTACTCTACACTGGCAAAAGTTAGAACATCATTCAGAAACCTAAGTAAGGAGGCAATTTAGGGCGCTTTACACTGCCTACGTAAGGCCAGTCTTAGAGTATGCCGCCCTCATCATGGAGTCCCCATCTGAAGAAGCATATAATGAAACTGGAAAAGGTTCAGAGGTTTGCAACGAGACTCGTCCCAGAGCTACGAGGGATGGGGTATGAAGAGCGCCTGAGGGAACTGTGCCTTACGACACTAGAAAGAAGAAGGGAGAGGGGGGACATGATAGGAACGTATAAGATACTCAGAGGAATTGACAGAGTGGACATAGACGAAATGTTCACACGGAATAGTAACAGAACGAGAGGACATGGATGGAAGCTTGAAACTCAGATGAGTCACAGAGATGTAAGGAAGTTTTCTTTTAGCGTGAGAGTAGTGGGGAAATGGAATGCACTTCAGGAACAGGTTTGTGGAAGCAAATACTATTCATAATTTTAAACCAGGTATGATAGGGAAATGGGACAGGAGTCATTGCTGTAAACAACCGATGCTCGAAAGGCGGGATCCAAGAGTCAATGCTCGATCCTGCAAGCACATATAGGTGAGTACATATAGGTGAGTACACACACACACACACACACACACACACACACACACACACACACACAGCGACATTCCTAGTGGTATGCCACTAGGCTAGTCCCAGAACTAAGAGGCCGGAGTTACGAGGAAAGGCTGCGTGCAATGCACCTCACGTCGCTGGAAAACAGAAGATTTAGCGGAGACATGATCACTATCTACTAAATTCTCAAGAGGAATTGACACGGTAGATAAAGATAAACTGTTTAACACGGATGGTACGCGAGCAAGGGGACACAGGTGGAAACTGAGTATCCACATGAACCACAGGGACGTTAGAAAGAACTTTTTCAGTGTCGGAGTAGTTACCAGATGGAATGCATTAGGTAGTGATGTGGTGGAGGCTGACTCCATACACAGTTTCAAATGTAGATATGATAAGAGCCCAGTAGGCTCAGGAACCTGTACATCAGTTGATTGACAGTTGAGAGGCGGGAGCAAAGAGCTAGAGCTCAACCCCCGCCAGTACAATTAGGTGAATACACATACACACACACACACACACACACACACACACACACACACACACACACACACACCACACACACACACACACATATATATATGAAAATGCTTTTAACTAAAGAAGGGAATCTGTGGAGTGTTTTGATATATCTTCCAATTATCATGACAATATGCAGATGAGCTTGGCACTGTGCCAAGCCATTAATTACCAATTAGCGTGGGGCGAGCCAGTAAAGACCAGAGAGGAAGTCTGCCATGCCAGCTAACGTCCCCTCACGAGGCTCAGGTCTGCCCTGGGCACTAATGCTGCCTCGCCGGTCACAACTTGGCCGGGGGTCAATACATTTGTCTTCCTCCGAATACAGTCTTCTCTCATTGTTAAAACTTATTTATGATGGTTATGAACCGTGTTCGCACCAGGATGAGGTCTATCGGCATCAGCGGGCGGTGTTAACACATGGATGATGACGTCTATCGGCAACAGCGGGCGGTGTTAACACATGGATGATGAGGTCTATCGGCGACAGCGGGCGGTGTTAGCACATGGATGATGACGTCTATCGGCAACAGCGGGCGGTGTTAACACATGGATGATGAGGTCTATCGGCGACAGCGGGCGGTGTTAGCACATGGATGATGACGTCTATAGGCGACAGCGGGCGGTGTTAGCACATGGATGATGAGGTCTATCGGCGACAGCGGGCGGTGTTAACACATCGTCTATCGGCGACAGCGAGCGGTGTTAACACATGGATGATGAAGTCTATCGGCGACAGCGGGCGGTGTTAACACATGGTTGATGACGTCTATCGGCGACAGCGGTCGGTGTTATCACATGGATGATGAAGTCTATCGGCGACATCGGGCGGTGTTAACACATGGATTGATGAGGTCTATCGGCGACGCGGGCGGTGTTAGCACATGGATGATGAGGTCTATCGGCGACAGCGGGCGTGTTATCACATGGATGACGTCTATCGGCAACAGCGGGCGGTGTTAACACATGGATGATGAGTCTATCGGCGACATCGGGCGGTGTTAGCACATGGATGATGAGGTCTATCGGCAACAGCGGGCGGTGTTAGCACATGGATGATGAGGTCTATCGGCGACAGCGAGCGGTGTTAGCATATGGATGAAGTGCAGGGGGGCGGCGGCCCTGCCAAGGGCTGTGCTCCTCACAAGGGAGCCCCAAGTAATTGTAGCCCTAATTGATATTGTTGACGGGAGCTTGGAACTGACCCCGAACACCGAGACACTTGTCCGAAACAGGTTGCCTCTTCTTAATTAACCTTTGGTGTTTGTCGTGTTGCTTTGTCGTGTTGACACGCCAGCCGAACGCTTCTCACAGATGGTCGTTGATAATGAAAAGCCTTATACCGAGTTATCGTCAATTCTGCACGGAGGAGGAAAGGAAATTATCAGGAGAATCAATCAGGAGAATCAGGAGAATATTCTCCATCAACTTGAGAATGGTCCAGGACGGACCGAAAACGTCGTCGTCCCTTCACCCTTCTAGTGTGTGGTCTGGTCAACATAATTTAGCCACGTTATTGTGACTCATCGCCTGCATATCAGGAGAAAGCGCCAGCCAAGCCATTACGACTATATAGCACTCGGAAGGGGTCAGGATAAGGATTTAGGATGGGACGGGGGGGGGGGGGCAAATGGTGCCCCAACCACTTATAGACGGTCGGGGATTGAACGCCGACCTGCATGACACGAGAACGTCGCTCTACCGTCCTGCCCAATGAAAAGCTTTTCGAGTTTTAAATGTTCTTGTTACACGTTACATTGGTTACAGAGGTTACAGAGTTGTTACATATATTGCATGGGTACACAAGTTAGAGGTTACAGTGGTTAAAGAGATCACAGGCTACAGAGAGTACAGTTATAAATGTTACAGGGGTTACAGTGATTATATATATATATATGTTTTACAGAAGTTACATGTTTCTGCAAAGGAAGCAAACTAGAAATATATCATTGTTCCCTGACGAGGCTGTTTTTTGTGTTAAATTCTAATGCAAACAATCTAAGGCTAATGACAGGGCAGACAATAAACAATCTAAGGCTAATGACAGGGCAGACAATATGAGGCTAATGACAGGGCAGACAATATGAGGCTAATGACAGGGCAGACAATCTGAGGCTAATGGCTTCAGGTTGTTAACTGCTTTCATCCGAGTGTGATGTGTTAGTCTGAATAGTGTCTTTACTTTCATGAGTAAACTAATGCAAATTTTGAGGTGTGTTTAAAAATCTTGCGTTTCTGACCACGTGGGCTGTGTCTAGCCTGAAACAGTCTGGTGACGGCTGTCTGAAGGGGGCCAGTGCGATTCGTAACGGCGTTATGTAGCGTTATATGTGACTTTGTATATGATTTTATACGTGTCACGATGATGTTGCCCTATGTCGTATTATGTATGGTTTTTATATGTGGCTTTATTTATGCCAGTATGCAAACATCTGGCTTTATGTTGGTGGGCAAACGATTAACTTCGATCCTGTGATTCCAGAGAATTTATAACAATAGATCAGCTGATCACTACTTCATCTCCCTCTCGCCTCTCACTCAACCACTTGGGCTGGACGGTAGAGCGATGGTCTCGCTTCATACAGGTCAGCGTTCAATCCCCGATAAGTGGTTGGGCACAATTCCATCCCCCCCCCGTCCCATCCCAAATCCTTATCCTGACCCCCTTCCCACTGCTATATAGGCGTAATGGCTTGACGCTTTCTCCTGATTGTTCCACTTCCCTCTCGCCTCTGTGATTAGTGTGAAGGTGTATGGTGACCTGTGTGGTGTTGGTGTATGGTGACCTGTATGGTGTTGGTGTATGGTGTTGGTGTATGGTGACCTGTGTGGTGTTGGTGTATGGTGACCTGTGTGGTGTTGGTGTATGGTGACCTGTGTGGTGTTGGTGTATGGTGACCTGTGTGGTGTTGGTGTATGGTGACCTGTGTAGTGTTGGTGTATGGTGACCTGTATGGTGTTGGTGTATGGTGACCTGTATGGTGTTGGTGTATGGTGACCTGTGTGGTGTTGGTGTATGGTGACCTGTGTGGTGTTGGTGTATGGTGACCTGTGTGGTGTTGGTGTATGGTGACCTGTGTGGTGTTGGTGTATGGTGTTGGTGTATGGTGACCTGTGTGGTGTTGGTGTATGGTGTTGGTGTTGGTGACCTGTGTGGTGTTGGTGTATGGTGACCTGTGTGGTGTTGGTGTATGGTGACCTGTGTGGTGTTGGTGTATGGTGACCTGTGTGGTGTTGGTGTATGGTGACCTGTGTGGTGTTGGTGTATGGTGACCTGTGTGGTGTTGGTGTATGGTGACCTGTATGGTGTTGGTGTATGGTGACCTGTGTGGTGTTTGTGTATGGTGACCTGTGTGGTGTTGGTGTATGGTGACCTGTATGGTGTTGGTGTATGGTGACCTGTGTGGTGTTGGTGTATGGTGACCTGTGTGGTGTTGGTGTATGGTGACCTGTTTGGTGTTGGTGTATGGTGACCTGTGTGGTGTTGGTGTATGGTGACCTGTGTGGTGTTGGTGTATGGTGACCTGTATGGTGTTGGTGTATGGTGACCTGTATGGTGTTGGTGTATGGTGACCTGTGTGGTGTTGGTGTATGGTGACCTGTGTGGTGTTGGTGTATGGTGACCTGTGTGGTGTTGGTGTATGGTGACCTGTGTGGTGTTGGTGTATGGTGACTGTGTGGTGTTGGTGTATGGTGACCTGTGTGGTGTTGGTGTATGGTGACCTGTGTGGTGTTGGTGTATGGTGACCTGTATGGTGGGTGTATGGTGACCTGTATGGTGTTGGTGTATGGTGACCTGTGTGGTGTTGGTGTATGGTGACCTGTGTGGTGTTGGTGTATGGTGACCTGTATGGTGTTGGTGTATGGTGACCTGTGTGGTGTTGGTGTATGGTGACCTGTGTGGTGTTGGTGTATGGTGACCTGTGTGGTGTTGGTGTATGGTGACCTGTGTGGTGTTGGTGTATGGTGACCTGTGTGGTGTTGGTGTATGGTGACCTGTGTGGTGTTGGTGTATGGTGACCTGTGTGGTGTTGGTGTATGGTGACCTGTGTGGTGTTGGTGTATGGTGACCTGTGTGGTGTTGGTGTATGGTGACCTGTGTGGTGTGGTGGTGTATGGTGACCTGTGTGTGTTGGTGTATGGTGACCTGTGTGGTGTTGGTGTATGGTGACCTGTGTGGTGTATGGTGACCTGTGTGGTGTTGGTGTATGGTGACCTGTGTGGTGGTGTGGTGGTGACCTGTGTGGTGTTGGTGTATGGTGACCTGTGTGGTGTTGGTGTATGGTGACCTGTGGTGTGGTGTATGGTGACCTGTATGGTGTTGGTGTATGGTGACCTGTGTGGTGTTGGTGTATGGTGACCTGTGTGGTGTTGGTGTATGGTGACCTGTGTGGTGTTGGTGTATGGTGACCTGTGTGTGTTGGTGTATGGTGACCTGTATGGTGTTGGTGTATGGTGACCTGTGGTGGTTGGTGTATGGTGACCTGTGTGGTGTTGGTGTATGGTGACTGTGTGTGTGTTGGTGTATGGTGACCTGTGGGTGTTGGTGTATGGTGACCTGTGTGGTGTTGGTGGATGGTGACCTGTGTGGTGTTGGTGTATGGTGACCTGTGTGGTGTTGGTGTATGGTGACCTGTGTGGTGTGGTGTATGGTGACCTGTGTGGTGTTGGTGTATGGTGACCTGTGTGGTGTTGGTGTATGGTGACCTGTGTGGTGTTGGTGTATGGTGACCTGTGTGGTGTTGGTGTATGGTGACCTGTGTGGTGTTGGTGTATGGTGACCTGTGTGGTGTTGGTGTATGGTGACCTGTATGTGTTGGTGTATGGTGACCTGTGTGGTGTTGGTGTATGGTGACCTGTGTGGTGTTGGTGTATGGTGACCTGTGTGGTGTGGTGTATGGTGAACCTGTGTGGTGTTGGTGTATGGTGACCTGTGTGGTGTTGGTGTATGGTGACCTGTATGGTGTTGGTGTATGGTGACCTGTGTGGTGTTGGTGTATGGTGACTGCTACCTGTGTTGGTGTATGGTGACCTGTGTGGTGTATGGTGACCTGTGTGTTGGTGGTGACCTGGTGTATGGTGACCTGTGTGTGTGTGTATGGTGACCTGTGTGGTGTGGTGTATGGTGATGGTGACCCCTGTGTGGTGGTGTGTGGTGTGTATGGTGTTGGTGTATGGTGACCTGTGTGGTGTTGGTGTATGGTGACCTGTGTGGTGTTGGTATGGTGTGGTGACCTGTGTGGTGTTGGTGTATGGCGCTAACTGCTGAGAAGGACTCGTGTATGTGCTTCGTAATTACTTTTTACACGAGGTGATGAGCTGCCATCAGCACTAACGATCATTATCTCTAATGGTTTCCGGCCAGTTTATGATCACTGATAACATCCAGATCATATTTATGACCACGGCCCTGGCTAGGCCATGTGGTAATTAGGGGGTAATTTTGCGGCCAATTATTGCGTTTATTGGGACTAAATTTATCGTAATGATCCGGATCGTTTGACTTCAGGCCGTTGCTATGACCGGTCACTCTAACTAAGCGTATCCATCGGGAAATTGCACTCGAAAATGTTGCTCTAGAACCCTGTTGCAGATTTGCGGCTCTGTAAGACTGCAAGATTGACTTCAGCACTCTAATAGGGACTTCTTCTTCAGTAACCTTATCACTCCAAGAGTGACTTCAACAGGCTGTGGATCACGGGGGTGAGTAAAGTCTATAAGGAGGCAAGATAGACATTCTTCTCCTCCTTAGGGCGTCACTCCTTGGATGGGGGGAAACATGGGAGGAATTCATAATATGTACCGTCCCTTGGTACATATTATAGAAGGCTATTATACATTCCCTCCTTGATGGGGAGGGAATGATGATATATATATATATATATATATATATATATATATATATATATATATATATATATATATATATATATATATATTTTGAACACTGGAGTAGACGCACGATTTACAGGATGAAGTTTTCCGAGGAGTTAAGCCAGCTCTCGGCTCTTAATATTAATATTGTACTGGCGTTTGATCCATACCTAGTTATTATCACAGTTACTATCACCTTTCTTATTATTACTCTCGTCGTGTATTCGCCTTCCTCTATCTTCCATGTTTATCTTTTTCGGGTGGAATTCATACTCATTTATATTATACGATTATATATATTAAGATTATACGTATTATACGAAGTTTGAAGCAATGCCTTTGTGTTGTAGTGCTGGTGTTGTAGTGTTGTAGTGCTGGTGTTGTATTCGTTTGCCTTGTTCGGGTTGAATGTAGACACAGTAGTCGCTTCTGTATATATTTATTGAGTGAGGCAAACAGGTGTATAACTGGCCAGCCGAGGTCCACCTACTCTGGGTCTGTGAGGATAACTGAGGCTGCTGGGAGCATGCCTGATGCTCCTCTGTCTGGCATGACGTCAGAGGCCTACTTGCCTGTGATTGGTTACATTTCAACTGACAGAATTTGAGTATAACACCGCTCGGACACGCTACCAAGTCGACGTCCCTTGTCGACAAGCTCTGGCTAGCTATATAGTTACAATGATACTGAAAGGACCTCGGTGGCATACAATAATGGCTTACATGTGAAATTTGCATAATAAAACATTGAAAGAAGATCAGGTGTGCGTAATACAAACAACTCGGCATATATGCACCAAAAAAAAAATTCATCATAATAGGTGAAAATCATGGTAACAATGCTTTGATTAAATCAGAGTATTAAGAACATGTGTATGTCTACTGATCAGATATGAACAATACAACTCAAGGTATTGCCTAAAAAAAATTATTAACATGTGTCAATGGCATGTGCTTGAAAACCATACAAAATTAAACAATTATTACATTAATGGAACAAAGTTCTGACCTAACAACCACAATTGAATTTCAAGATAGATCATTTTTTTTTTTTTTCTCTTTTTTTTTTTTTTTCGAAATAATACAATATATTTACAAGACCAATGTACAATATATAATGTGCAATATATTTACAAGCATATACAAGACCTGGATCAAGAAGACTAACATCTGCGTGATAGCAGTCAGGATTCACTGGCCACAATGTGGTTGCTAGAACAATAATAACTTATGACAAGCACTGTAAAAATACAAATGGTAGTAGACTTAACAATGGCATCTAATTTATAACAAAATAAAGTTGAGAAAAACTATACATTATATATAAAGGTAATAAGAAGACACATGTGGTAGAAATACTGCAAATGAGTTTTTTTTTTTTTTTTTCAAACAAACAGAATAACTGCAGAGTGCAATCAATTATAAATTCTGCGGATATCTACACCTAGCTCATCCAGAGCACTATACAACTCTGGCTCTGACTGAAGGTCCGGAACAGGTGAAACTTCATGCGACAAACTATCATCTTGAGAGATATCCTCGTTAACATCTAGCCAATGGACATGTGGTGAGTGCACGGTTGAAACGAGAGGTCTAGATCTAAGATTATAATTGCTAGTATGGGGTTGCTGAACATCCAGTGGTCTGTCAACCACAGGAGGTGGTGTCCGAGTAGGAGTATCTGTCTGGGTAAGTTCATTGTCATCTTCCTCATCAGTCTCGTCAACAGTCATTTTAGCTAACTTCATGTGGTCTAAATGTTCATTTATATACTCTCCTGTTAACAAGTTCTTAAGTCTGTATTTGTTACCTTTAATAAGCTCGATTACCTTATATGGACCCAAAAATTTCTTAGTTAACTTGTACATAGGACCAGACCTGTGTTGGTTAAGTATCATTACTACAGATCCAATAGTTATTTTACTGGGTTTAGCTCGTGCATTCCTTGCTAGAGTGAACTCGGCTGTTGCTTTGGACAGTTGTTCTCGTATTTTCTTGAATACTAGTTGCATTTGTCTACGCTTCACTTGAACAAAATCATCTACGTTATATAAGGGAGTAGGAGGTACGTTAATCAATTCATTAGGGAGGATCTTATCTGTACCATAAAGAATAGCGTGAGGTGTGTCACCAGTAGAAACATTAATTGAAGAATTTATAGCACACTGAATTAAGGGTATAAAATCATCCCAATTGTTGTTATCAAAATTCAACGTGACTCTCAAGGCATCTAACACTTTCCTGTTAGTACGTTCAGCTAGTCCATTACTTGCCGGATGATACGGCATAATGCTACATTTTTTGATGTTATATAAATCACACAAGCTAGTTAGAATACTATTACTGAATTCCGGACCATTATCTGAAAGGATTACTTTAGGCATACTATATCTACAAATTATTTGGTCATGGAATGCGCTGGCTATGGTTTCTGCTGTTTTGTTCGGGATAGGAACTAGTTCGCAAAACCGTGAAAAATTATCGACCATTACAAGCAAATGTTTGTTCCCTTTCTCTGTTTCCGCAAAATTTGTCAATAAATCCATCGATATTCGTTCCCAAGGAGCTTTAGTTGCTGGGTACACCTGAATTGGATTAGGTCCTGAAACATGTCCCTTGTGCTGTAAACAAGTTAAACATCTGTCAACATAATGAGCAATCTCCTTAGCCATTTTTGGCCAAAAATATTTCAATCGACCTTGTTGGAGTGTACGATCCTTTCCTGGATGTGCACTTGCAGGAGCATCATGGATAATTTTTAACACAGTTGGTACCAAGACAGCTGGAACAACTAACTGACAACATTTCCTCGGGGCTGTCCCTAGCTTTACTACTCTACACAGTAAATTGTCCAACATAACTAGTTCTTTCAATGGTACTGGTGGTTTATGAATCGGGCGAGTGTCTTGCTTAGTCAAAAATTTAATGACAGGTGCCCATATGGGGTCTTGTCTTTGTTCCGTTTCTACTACTGTAGCATCTAATGCTGGGTAATTTAACTGAATCGCAGCTACGTGTCGAGAAAACGCATCGGCTACAACATTTTGCTTTCCTGGAATATATCCAAATGTGGGATTGAATTCTTGAATTGTGAGCAAATATCTAGCAAACTTTCCAACTGGATTCTTATTTTTGAACAAGGGAATTAATGGTTGGTGATCTGTAAGAACATGAACTGGGTAATTATAAATTGTATCCTTAAAATGTTTAAGTGCCCAAACAACTGCCAAGGCTTCTCGTTCTGTTGCACTATAATTTTTCTCTTCTTTAGATAAAGTACGGCTAGCATAAGCTATTGCGTGATCTCTGTGACCTTCTGTTTGAAGTAATGCAGCACCTAGACCTATGTCACTAGCATCTGTAACCAACGTAAAAGGTTTAGAAAAATCTGGGTACCTAAGGACAGGTGACGAAATCAAGGCTGCTTTGAGTTTTTTGAATGACTGATCCTGGGCCTCTCCCCAAACAAAGGGTTCATCTTTTCTTTGCAACTTGTAAAGCGGAGCGGCTATAATAGAGAATCCAGCAATAAATGAACGATAAAATCCTACAAGACCTGTGAACTGTCTTACGGCTTCTGCGGTACGAGGTGTTGGAAAATCACGGGCAGCAATAATTTTTGATTCATTCAATGTAATACCTGAAGGTGTAACTGTATGACCTAGGAAATTAATCTTTTGCTTTAAAAATGAACATTTTGCAAGCTTTATTTTTAAATTAGCTTCAGCGAGCTTTGCAAGTACCTTTTCAAGGTTCTGGAAATGAGTCTGAACATCTTGCGACATGATTATGAGATCATCAAGGTAAACTAGAAGCGTACTTCCTATCAATCTACGAAATAGATTTGTCATGAGCCGTGAAAAGGTTATTGGACTACTACGCAAACCAAATGGCATTCTTTTGAAATGAAAATGACCATTGGGAGTACTAAAGGCTGTCAATTGTTTACTTTCCTCATCAAGGGGGATTTGCCAGAATCCCTGCAACAAATCTAACGTAGAGAATACTTTGTTTCGACCAATACTTTGCAACAAATCATTGAGAACTGGAAGTGGGAAACGATCAGGTATTGTTACTCTGTTAAGCTTGCGATAATCGATTACAGGTCTCCAAGTCCCATCTCGCTTTGGTACAAGAATCAATGGAGCGTTCCATGGCGAATTACTCGATTCAATTACATCACTCTGTAACATTTCTTCTACAAGTCTATCTGCTTCTGCTCTCTGAGAATGGGGAAGACGGTAAGCTGGTACATAAATAGGCGTAGTTCCTTGTTCAAGGGGAATTTTATGTGTAATGAGAGGAGTGAGACCTAATTTTTCTCCTGGTAGAGCAACAACAGCTCTATTCCTGTTCAAAATTTCCAAAAGCTGAGCCACAGAGTCAGGAAAATCAGTAGGACTGAGGTGTTGCGCTTGCACCTCTGGCTGAGATCCCTGTTCTCCTGGTGTGAGTGTACAAACAGTATGATCCATGGAGACATCATCCACAACTCGCACCGGTAACGAGTAATGGGCAAAATCTACAACATGGGTGCCAGACTGGAGATGGATATCGGCATTACTTGTGTTCGCGATAAAAAGTGAGACAGTACCATCCTGCACTGTGTGCCAGGAGGGTTCAACAAATGTACCATTCACTTTACATGTTTCACTTTCCGCAATCACATCCGACAACTCAGGCACTCCCTGAACCTTAACTCTTATTCTGGTGAGAGAATGAGGGTGTAGCACAGTGTCAGTAGCCGTGGAACCACTGACTTCAGAGATGGAAGCTGCCAGGCGAGCGAGACAACGAGAATCCGTTAGGGCGTCCCCTTCCAGAAAGTCCCGATACTCATTCTCCTTAACAACTGTACAACTACTATGCTTCAATCGAGTGCCTGTTTTCTCGGGTATGCTACCACGACAATGATCTGACAAACCTACGCTAGCAAGGCGGGTGTCAACAAAATTAACATAATCTGATTGAAGGTTGAACTCGTGGCCCTGTCGATACATGCTACACAAGGGTATGACGTGGTCTTTGATACTTATGTTCCAACGATGGGGAAACAATGCAATATTTTCATCAATCATGGTGTACAGACCTAAGAGAATGTCTCCAGGAAAATGAATAATGTCAACAACTAAACATGTTATAGACAATGTGACATCATTGAACTTGAGTGGGAGGTCAATTTCACCCTGAACTTTTACTTTATTTCCTGAAATACCACTTAGAAAAGGTATGTGTGACTGTTTTAAAATAGTAGGGTGCTTACTTTCAATGTCTCTAAGAGCTGAGGGCTTGACAATATTAATTTTTGCACCTGAGTCAAGAAAAACTTTTAAAACTCTACCATGTACAATGGCTGATACAAGGGGACCATCACTTGAGACTGGACAAGTTACTATTTTTGACTTATGTTGTCTGGGATATCTGCGTCTTGTTTGTGTCAAATTTACTGTGGATCCGTCAACATCTACAACTGGTCTAGAGTCAGTGTCCTCCTCTGTCAAGTGTCCAAATCTATTTTGGGTAGCTACTGAATACACAGGGAGGGCACTAGGATTGGCTAGCTTGAATTGGTTAGCGGATGGCCTTGGGGGTTTCCCGACGACATGGAGTGAACATTCTGAGCTCCAGCATTCTGTGACTGAGCATTATAATTTGAAGTTGCATTATAGCTGGGCTGGGAGTTGTAATTACGAGAGTTCTGATAATGTCTTGGACGCTGTGAGCCTCGCCAAGACTGACCATGGGAGTTACGAGGTGGAGATGTCCTTTGCCTAGCTCTACAATCCGCAGTGTGGTGACCAACTTGTTTATGGTACGTGCAATATGGAAGCCTAGAATGATTAGATTGATGAGGGGGCCGAGAGAATTGTCTAGGAGGTGATGATCTAGGGGCGGACCAACAGTCCCTTGCAAGGTGGTTACTCTTACCACAATGCCAACATGAGGGAGTGGATGGTTGGGGACTATGGCGTTTCGGCATTTTATGAGGCGGCGAATTTGACTGGGGGCTACGAGCATGGGTACGCTTCTGCGACCAAGAGTTTTGAGAATTTGTGGGAGGATGCTGAGAACTTGTAACTACATTTACAGCATCAGAGGGTGGCAACAGTTGAGCACTTCGGGGAGCTAGTTTATCGGCGGCATTGTTAATAGCCTCAAACACTTCACCAATTTCATGTTTAACACCAAAATTTTGTTGCTCAACGATTGGTTTTGTATGCTCGGGGGCAAAATGCATTAAAGTACCAAATGCTATCATTTTGGCCATAGCCTCAGGGGACAGATTATTGTCTTTATCTAACCAAGTTGAATTATTCATAGCAGAAACTAAGGCATACAGATACTGATCGAGACGGCTAGTAAACGCATTAAACGATTCACCAGGCTGCATGGTGGCATTGGCAATTTTCTTGACTAACCTATATGGGTCAAGGTCTCCTTTATTAACAAAGCGACGGCGAAAGAAATCCTTAAATTCAGGCCAAGACTGGAGGCTAACAATGGCTTTCTCATCAACAACAAAACGTGCATCACCTTTGGTTGTGTCCACGGCTGACCGTGCAATTGCTAAGTATTCGGCATCAGTAGGCTTAGAAAAACGTGCAACTGTTTTCGCTTCAACCTTACTAAACCATGATTCTAATAAACGCGATTCCCCAGCAAAAAGAGGAATAGCCATTTCCTGAGCTGATCTCTGGCCATTGGGACAAGCAACTGTTCCCATTGATTCTGAAGGGGTTTCAACAGTGGTAGGCATTGTCACAGCCGTGGAAGTAATATTTGAACGCAGATTATAATTAAGTGCACCTGGCATCAGAAATAGTATACACAAAATAAACACAAAAAAATATCAACTTGGCTAAAGTAAAAATGGCAGAAATAAAATTATTAAATTGGGCTAGGCAAGAAAATAATTAAGAACAAGCAAATTGTAAACTAAATTTAGCAATCTTTCATTAAAAAAATGACTGGAATTAGATGTATGTAAATTAATTAAACCAGACTAAGCACAGCAATTTAGAATAAAAACTGGGAAATGCAATTGCAAAATTTCATTAAAAAGATTCAACACAACAAGTGGCAATGCAAGAAATATGGATGTAGCACATAAACTGGACACAGGAATGTATATAACTCCTATGGTAAAAGTTTAAATTAAAATGCTTAAAGGATAAATTTCAAGTTAGGTCTGGAGAAATATAAAAAAAAATTTCTATGTTCTATTGTCTATGGAAATCTCAAAAACAAATTTCTTTTATGCAAAAATAAACTGCTAGAACAATTATTTCTTACTTCTCTCACCTTTGAATTCAGTAATGACACTAGTAACAATTAATGAATAATGGAATCATATGCAGGGAATATTGAAATGTCTCAGAGAAACTGTGGGCCTCTGGAGTACTAAACCGGCTCCAATATTTAACAAGTCACTGAATGGTTAATTCACAGGATATTATGGGAATTATTACATAAGTCACTTTTTAACACTTGGCACGCTGTTCTCAACTAGCAATTACTTATCTCAGGGTTGTAATTTATGAGGATCACCAGTAGCCAAAGAAGGAGAAGCGTCGTGAAGATCGGAAGAGGCCCATGTGAGGCGTGTTTACAAACTGGATGCGACGGCAGCGCTCCTGGCGGCGGTGGCGCGAGACTCAGGGACCCCACACTGTTCACGCTAGAAGCACGAAGATAAATTCTGACGACGACAATATTGCGACGATGGAATAACCAGTTGATACTTGCGACGATGGCTGACGACGATTGCAGTAGCTTGCACCCTCACGAAGCTTGATACTGTCAGCTTGGGTGGCGGTGGTGGTGGTGGTGGGTGTAATAGGTGGTTCCCACGTGGTGGCGCGAGGTTCAAAAATGGCTGGCGCGGGAAGCTTCCTTCCTCCTCACTGATGAGTGAGCGTTCTCACAGGAAAATATTGACCCTTACTTCTGAAACGTTAGCCTGGAGTAGTGGTTGATGGCAGGACCCCGGTCTGGCACAATATTTGATGCGTGGGTGGCAGGATGGCGGCTTATGGCGGTGGCGGTGGCGGCGGTTTTGGCTGGAACACGAGGCGATGCTGGGTACTGGAACTTTTGCTTCCAGAAAAAAATTTCTGGATCCCACTGCTGCTACCAGTATTCGTTTGCCTTGTTCGGGTTGAATGTAGACACAGTAGTCGCTTCTGTATATATTTATTGAGTGAGGCAAACAGGTGTATAACTGGCCAGCCGAGGTCCACCTACTCTGGGTCTGTGAGGATAACTGAGGCTGCTGGGAGCATGCCTGATGCTCCTCTGTCTGGCATGACGTCAGAGGCCTACTTGCCTGTGATTGGTTACATTTCAACTGACAGAATTTGAGTATAACAGTTGTAGTGTTGTAGTGCTGGTGTTGTAGTGTTGTAGTGCTGGTGTTGTAGTGTTGTAGTGCTGGTGTGGTAGTGTTGTAGTGCTGGTGTGGTAGTGTTGTAGTGCTGGTGTGGTAGTGTTGTAGTGCTGGTGTTGTAGTGTTGTAGTGCTGGTGTGGTAGTGTTGTAGTGCTGGTGTGGTAGTGTTGTAGTGCTGGTGTGGTAGTGTTGTAGTGCTGGTGTTGTAGTGTTGTAGTGCTGGTGTTGTAAGCTGGTGCGTTTTGTGGATGTACCCTTCTGCTTCATTTCTACGGAAAACAATATATATATATATATATATATATATATATATATATATATATATATATATATATATATATATATATATATATTTTTGTTTACCAAAATGCATTTGTTAAGGACTGATGATAGGTGGACAGTTGTATCTACAGTAAAACACGATTGTAAGCGAGGTATATACGAGACTGTAGTGGGCCCTTTCCCAAGGTTACGTGTGATCGTACGCGATTTCATTTTTCCACCATTTCTTTAACCTTGTCATCAGGTGTCGACGTGATATTTGCCAGACACACTTCCTTGAAACGGGTCATACGAGTAGAGGTCAATTGCTGGGTTGTAAGGGCCGTATGGTGGGTGCTCAAGGGCTATGATGAGGTCCTTTATGTCAATCATTAGTGCCGTTGTAGATACTCTCTTCACTCCAGCGAGTATTTATTTTTATTTATTTTATTTATATATATACAAGAAGGTACATTGGGATTGAAGTTCACATCATTTGAATATAATTCTTGTTTCAGTTCCTCCAGAAGGGTGGACTGGATGGCAATATTACTAGTCTTCCTTCCTCCCCGGGGAAGGAAAACTGGCTTCAACAACCGCTCAGAAATAGAGTCGATATGACCTTTCCAGGCTTACGGGCTATTTATGCCCGTGCCACCTCCTGGTTGGCTTAATCTTAATCAATCCCCAATCTTTCCAGACGATTAATTTACCTTGACTGTCCTGAAACTTGGTGAAATGGGGGTGCCGCTATTATATTTGCCATTGCTCTCTTGCTAATATTTGCATAGGTCCGGGCCTCGCGACGCAGTTGAGTGCCTCCATGCTGGCTTCATAATTGATGACGGAGTTAACCATTTTCTATCGCTTTGGAGATCAGAACGAATGAATTTTTGTGTGTAGATGGATATCAGTGTTTTGTAAGTTATCAGCTTTCCAGCTTTGGGCTCAAAGTTGTTTGGGAGGCATCATGTAATTTATTATCTAGAGCAACTGGGGGTCGTCTCATTTCCCAAAAGCAGAAAATTTGTGTATGTTTGAGTAGCAAGCACTAAGCAACACTCTACATCCTGTGGTTATTAGAATCCTGCGCGTATACCAGACATTAATCTGAATAGAACACTTGATGAGATCAACATTCACGTCACTCACAAGTGCACTTATGAACTTAATCGCTTCTGTATATATTAGAGAACAGTACCCAAAAACTACCTTAACTTTCGAAATTGGTATATACGCATATATTCTTTGATGGCACTTTGTTTGTATGTACATAATTCATTATGTTGCTAATTGTTTTCGAAAGAGCAAACATTCTTGCATCTCTTCTCGGTTTTGCTGATACCAATTTGGAATTGAAATATGCACTGCTTGTAGGATTCGAACGTAGGTCTGGAGATATCAGAGCCACTTCCCCACTCGGTACACAGACACGCTCTCAGTCTTGTATACATCGGTGTGGACGATGAGATGTGAGTATAAAGAGTATGATGAAGTCTGAGATCAAAGGCTGTATTTCCGTTCCCTCTCCCATATCAACGCCATTAAATTGCTTTCAAGTTTTCTTCCATTTTAATTTTCAAGTTTTGGTATCTTGACTCCTGTATACTAATGGCATTTCAAGTTGCATCAGTGATTCATTAATTGATTAGCGCAAAAAATACGTCTGCAGTCAGTGTTGCAATACTGAGCGTCGATGTTGCTCCTGCAATAGCCAATATTGGAGCGGCAATGTTTGACTCAAAAGTAATGGAGGAAGCCATCAGGGAAGAAGAAGACGGGTATCAAGAAGTCACTCAAGTGGACAGTAAATTGGTGGCTTTCCTGTGTGAAAGGAAGTGCGGGTAGGGGGGGGGGGGGGGTTAAAGAAGCTCGTGTTTGGGTTTCATTCTGTGGCCATTCACCCGCATGTGTACCTTTCATCTGTGTGGGCCGCCCTCAGGTGGCCCCTGTCCCTCCCGGCTCCCCTCCCTGCTCCAGGGCCCCCTGGCGATGGGGGGGCTCCTTGCCCTCCAGGCCCAGTACTCGAGGGCCCCTGGCGATGGGGGCTCCTTGCCCTCCAGGTCCAGTACTCGAGGGCCCTGGCGATGGGGGCTCCTTCCCCTCCAGGTCCAGTACTCGAGGGCCCTGGCGATGGGTAGTCGACGACATTCCTGGCGTTCGTCAGGTGTTGGTTGTTAAGATGCATTTACTTGTATGCGTACTCAAGATGTTTGTCAAGACGAAAATGTGACCAGATCAAGTTAAGTGTGCACTATCAAAGGTGCGTAAGAACTCCTTACACTGGAGTCTTATTTCCTCATTATATATCGCAGCCTGTTATTACGAAATGACAAGCGTCTAATCTGTACGCTTTAACCGTCCATATGCGTACGAACCTAGACCGATTCCAGTAGAGGGTTTTAATTAAGCTGTTGAATGTCGCGGGGAATAAAATGCTACGCGTTGTAAGAATGTTTCGCGAACAAGTATTTATGACTGATTAGTGATGAGGGCGTATCTTCGCCCCTATCTCTGTTTGTGCGTAATTTGCAAAGTGAATTGTGAATTCCCGTTTCTTTTCTCGTGCCGGGAGGTCTCGTGGTTGGAGGTCTCGTGCTTGGAGGTCTCGTGCTGGGAGGTCTCGTGCTGGGAGTTCTCGTGCTGGGAGGTCTCGGCGCTGGAGGTCTCGTGCCGGGAGGTCTCGTGCTGGGAGGTCTCGTGCTGGGAGGTCTCGTGCTGGGAGGTCTCGTGCTGGGAGGTCTCGTACTGGGAGGTCTCGTACTGGGAGGTCTCGTGCCGGGAGGTCTCGTGCCGGGAGGCCACGTGCCGGGAGGCCACGTGTTGAGAGGTCTCGTGCTGGGAGGTTTCGTGCCGGGAGGTCACGTGCTGGGAGGTCTCGTGCTGGGAGGTCACGTGCTGGGAGGTCTCGTGCTGGGAGGTCTCGTGGTTGGAGGTCTCGTGCTGGGAGGTCTCGTTGTGGGAGGTCTCGTGCTGGGAGGTCTCGTGCCGGGAGGTCTCATGCTGGAGGTGACCACACACCTGCAGCTGTGACCACACACCTGCAGCTGTGATCACGATAATCTACTCTTCCTTGACTTTCACTCCCCTGATAAGAAAATATTAAGACCACCACCGTCTCTTCTAAATTATTATATCAAATCACTTTAACTTTAGAATATAGATGTAGCGGCGAGGGTTTTATACTGTGAATAAAACATAATTTGGCATATTTTTTTTATTGGCCACCAGAGCCAGCTAATTATTTGTATTGCTTTTTTTTCTAATGATATGCTAGATATCCAACGATATCACGCATAGAATCACAACAGAATAGGTGACCTAGCTGCCACCCACAAGGACTTTGAAAAGTCGTCGAACTTTTCACATGTTGTTTACCTAACATTGTTATGGTCTTCGGGGGGATTGTATTGAAGAGTAGTGCATTTTATCACGCCATACAAAAGAGTTAAAAAACACACTTATCGAAGCCAGCCACAAAAATATGGGCCCTGTGTGTGGTACGATCTTTTTTTTTTTTCTGGCGCCGTCACATAGCTGCTCCCTTTTGAGGGCCGCGGTACAAAAATGCTTCGGCCCGCTGTTGTTACTCATTTAAGCATACAATAGATGCGTGGCTGAACAGGTGGGGAGTGTGGCAGCGGACGGGTTTATATTAGGAGAGAAGGATAAGCAGATACGCAGACAAAAACAGAGACAGAACTATTAGGAGAAAGCACCAAGCCATTACGACTATATAGCACTGGCAAGGGGTCAGAATAAGGATTTGGGATGGACGGGGGAAAAGGAATGGTGCCCAACCACTTGGACGGTCGGGGATTGAAAAAAAGACAGACAGACAAGGAACAAAGGGTGTTATTAACTAGTCTTCCTAAACTGTGAGGAGTAACATAGTTCCGGTGATTAGTCTGGTTCGAAGCCTCCGTCTCGCAGGATAGTTTGTGAGGTTTGATTCTCAATTTGACAACTGCAATAATTTTTAAATCACTGATAAATGTAGCTTCTAAATCTAAATGTTGAATATACAAGATATAATTACTTATACGTTATTCTTATGACTTGAGTAAATAATTTTATGTCACTTTGTGTAATGTATCCCAGCTATAAATGTTCAAACATTTATGAATAGTCCTTGAATTTGAATATCTGAGATGAGTGGAGTCCACCAGGTCCAGAAGACCTGGTACCACACAGTAGGCCAGACCCAGAAAACCTGGTACTTCACAGTAGACTAGGCCCAGAAGACCTGGGTCTGGTCTACTGTGAGGTAGACCTCTCTCCCTCTCTCAATCTCTCTATATCTCTCGCTCTCTCGATGCTGCTGCTACTCGAGTGAAATAATAATGCGCTCTAAAAAATATATAAAATGTCGCCAAGATCCCTAGAAGTTCAGGAGCAACTAGAAGGAGAAGACTGAGAACATCTTTGGAGCCGGAGGAGGAGGATGGCACCCATCGTCCCAGGGGTCAACCCCAGACACGCACCTTAACCCACGGACCACGATACGCTCTCAAGAGTTTGCTCATAGATATATCACGTGATTGTATTTTCATTGTGTAAAAGATTGTATGTTGTTGTATTTTTGTATCCAAATTGTTTTATTTTTTGTTGCAATTATTAAATGTTGACCTATGCACTACGATAACTAACGAATTTTCTCGTTAATGTCCAGTGACGTCTCTAGAAGTCTGTGACAAATATTAATGTCCAGTCATGTCACAAGCAGTTCACAAGGTTATATTCACTAGCCGAGAGGAGTTATGTCCAGTAGGTGGTGAACATAACTCCTTTCAGCTAGATGCAAATCAGTCGATCCTATTTAGTTTGTAAAGCTGCTTACTTCTCTATAAATCTCCTCTCCGCTTCTCTAACAACCTCCTTTACACTGATGCTGTTAACCAAATCCTTATATATATATATATATATATATATATATATATATATATATATATATATATATATATATATATATATAATATATATATATATATATATATATATATATATATATATATATATATATATATTGGTAGCAGTCTTTCTTGTAAACATATGTTGTTGAATATGACCGAAAAGGTAAGATTAATAATTCTAACACGAATTTTCTCAATATTTCTTATATTTTTCTTCATTGTCAGTGGTAATAAAGATATCAATTCTCCAAAATTCATTTTTTTTAATTGACGCCTGAACGCGTCTCGTAATGCTTATTACACTTTCAAAGACTTAATTTACACATGTTATTGTTTCAGATTTAGCTACTCAGAACGAAGTGTCCATGTAGTACGGGATATGGTGAGCCCGTAATTAAGTTCGGTTATCCGCGATAACCTTGTTTCTGTAATATTTGGTCTAAGTTTAACATGGAGGAGAAGATTCCTCCTTTTTCCCTGTTTATTTATCGCTTCTGTTTTAGTGCACTGGTTTTAGTCCTGTTTTATTAACATTATCTTGGAGGCGGATGTAGATGCAGA